>JBBPCX010067858.1:0-12796 GCA_037974365.1 Hydrocynus forskahlii | reverse complement strand
GGGTTTTAGAGGTCTGCAGGTCTCAAAAAGAGGACGTGTCCGGGGAAAAGAGGACGTGTCCGGGGAAAAGAGGAC
Organism: Hydrocynus forskahlii; assembly: GCA_037974365.1. Taxonomy (NCBI): domain Eukaryota; kingdom Metazoa; phylum Chordata; class Actinopteri; order Characiformes; family Alestidae; genus Hydrocynus; species Hydrocynus forskahlii. Next base: position 12,721 of record JBBPCX010067858.1, on the reverse strand, counting down.
GTCTGGTCACCCACACACTTTTGGAAAGCTTGATACGCCCCTGCCCTGCAGCATCATGAAAAGCAAATGCTTCAGCATCAGATGTTGGCACCTCTGAGAGGGTGAAAGAAAGGAAGAGCGCTAAACAGGCAATTAACAAGTCTTTAGATAGAACACAATGTAATTACAGTGTAATTGTACATGTCATGTTTAAGTACTAAGTCTTGTTATTAACTCTTTCAAACTTAACAATTAGAAAGCAATATGTTCAGCTTTGTCCAATTTAACTTATTAAAACCTTGCCCCAGAGTAGTTGGTGGGTGTGCGTGTCCACACTGGTCGTGGTAAGATAGACCGGCATGTGGAACTTCTGTGGTCTGTGGTCTGAATGTGTGCACACATTTAGACTGCAATTCACATCACTCTGGAGAAGCTTTTGTTGAGTTGTTATATGTATTTATTTAGAGTTTCTTGGATTATTAAATTGAGATATTAAATATTTAATGGAGAAGAGCAAAACATGTGCTGTTTGTGCTATTTCAATGCTTTTTGTATCTCATTTTTAGATGTGGGGACACCTCTGGAACACTGTTGACAACATATTACAGGGGGTCCTCAAGTTACAACAGTGATGTAACCCAAACCTAAGTCACGTACCGATCCTAACGCAGTTTAAATCATAATCTACAACGTAAAAGCACAACTAAGCCACAGAAAAAGGAAAAGGACATAAATATACTGTACTTGTACTTTTAACAGTCCAAAATCGCGTAAGTAAGAGTACTGGGGGACGCCAACCCCCTCACTCATACGCCGCGTTACTGCGTATTCTGCGTATTCTACGTATTCTTCTGCCGCTCGCAACCAAACAAGTTCGCCCACGTAGTCTGTAAGCCTAAACACTCACGTCTCAATTTTTAAAAGTTTTTATGGGAGTGAGCGTCGTCAACTTGAAATGTCGAGAATGTAGTAACCTGAGGACCCCCTGTGTTTGGGAACTGGATTATTCTAATCACAGAAGTGACACTGAAATAGTGACATGGTGTGTGTGATGCTGGTGTATCAGGAACAGTGTACAATCTTGCTGGGGTATTTACATGTCAGTGTCACTGCTTGGCTGAATGTGGTCCACAGCTCAAAAATATTTATCCAAGAGCAGCTCTGTGGTCATAAACTAAGCACTGGGGAAGGATGGACAACACAAACTGTGCCTCAAAGGGTGAGCTACATTCTCTAACGGTACCCCTACGGGGGTGATTATTCTTGTTTTTATTACTATTGTTATTGTTATTATTATTATTATTATTATTATTATTATTATTAAGCACAAATGGCAGGCTTACGTGATCTCTGAAGCGGTGTGCTCCTGCCGTGTATGTGTCGGGATGATGAACCCAGCGCTGGATTCTGTTGAACTCCAAATCTGCTCTCTTTTGCTGAGCCAAATGCATCCTCTCTCTCCGCACTGCCACATATTCATGACTGTTTAAAACACAGAGGGGGAGAGAAGAAAGACAAGGAGACAAAAACAGTGACTAGAACATCTGATGCCACAGAGAACATTTTTTATTGAATTTTAATTCAATTTAAAATTTTATTAAACTTTTTTTGGGTAATATTGCATTCCAGCGCACAGCCACTGATACACTCACCGCCGCAGCTCTTGTTCAATCCAGTGTACACTTTCCTGTGCTTCTCTAATTGCATGCTGATTCTTCTTTCTTTGACCTTTCCTTGGTCTGAACAGAGCAATTATCTATCAATTGTTTTATCATTTAGAATTGTAAACCCATAATTATAGCATGGAAGGTATTCATTGTAAGATCTATATACAGTATAAGCATCATTGCCATCATGATGTACTAAAGCACTTTATACGTTTCAGTGAAACAATGCAACTGTATTGAAAAGTACCTTTTTTGTTGATTTTGCATCTTTATGGGTCTGAGGATTTACACTAAAATAACAGACACCAATAAACTATAACTACTACCCAAAAAGCCTGATTGATAGTTTACAACTTTGTATTAATATAAGGAAAATTATACACTATAACAAGTGCTACCAAGTCTGTTTCGGCTGATGTGTACCAAGTCCAGGTGCTGACGCAGGATATGGACAAATCAGTGAGGCAACACTTAGAAATCCTCAGAGCACTATAGTGAAAGATCTCAAACAGAAGCCACTGATATTTGCTTTTAGGATGGTGACACAAATCAAAGTAAAATTTGTAGTCTCAGCTATATGCATGTATACAGTGAGACGAGACGGCGTAGCTCCAGAGTACAAAATCCCAGAATACACACACACACACACATACACTATACAGTTACATTCCAAGAGCACCCATGTACAGTGAAAAAACGCGAATATGTGATGTGGTAAAAATAAAAAAAAAACTAAAAATGCCTATTTTTATAGTGTAAACCCTAAATATGCCTCCAAATAGGCTCGTATAAACCTGTATCCATACTGTACAGTTTACACTGAACTGCTGTCGCAGTGCTAGAATGTAAAATATTGATGGTACCCCTGTATAGACGGTACTGTAATTCATGCACGTGTGTTTTCTTTGTTATGCGCTGTCATTTTCTTTGGTGTAAGCAGGGTAAATACAGTAATAATTTAATTAACAATAATAAAAATACAGGGCTTTAGGAAGAACAAAACAAACAACATGAGAACACAAGAGACACTCCAGGGGGAAAATTCTGGACTGCGTTTGACAGAGATGCATCACAGGGCAGCAGCCAATTAGCAGCAAGGAGAAATAAATAACATTCTCGGATTGGCTACTTTCAAACCTCCTGCCTCTGAGTTCAGGAGACTGTGACGTCCGGGCCTTGTCCACCATGCCCCCTCATCCTCCTGCTGGGTTGTTTATGTTTGGGGGCAGCGCTGAGCAGTGGAGGTTCATTCTGTTCAGGTGTCTGATTGCTTTGCTAACTGCCATGCCCAAACATAAACAACCAGCACGAGGATGAGGGGGCATGGCGGATGAGGCCCGGACGTCACAAAAGCAAAAAATGTGGAGAATATCTGCAGTTTCCGCATAGGTGTGGGGGTAGTTCAGTTCACAGAAAAAATCAGCGAGAGACTGAAGTTGCAACTACTGAACCGCGATTAACGTGGGGTTTACTGTATGTATGTGTGTGTGTGTGTGTGTGAGTATTCTTTTTTTCTGGAGCCACGCTATCTCATCTTATATTTAAGTAGATATTCTATAAGTAGAATTGTGCCATTTAGCTCAAAAGATAATTTTTCACATTTAAAAACTGCAAATATTGCATTATCAGTCAAGTGGAGAACAAACAGAATACTGGAAACTGAAACTGGGACAGAAATGAAGGCTTATCAAGCCGTGTGGAGCCGTATCAGGCCAGTAGCAGCAAATTAACCAGCTGCAAACTATAACTCAGATAAGCAAAAACTACAGTCAAAGCCCAGAGCAGAAGAAGAAGAACAAGAAAAAAAGAAGATAGTTCTTTATCAGTTATTGTGCTGATAAATTAGTTACCAGGTATCGACTTGATAATGTTTTATAAGGGCATAAAATGGTTCCTTCAGTGTTTAAATTATTACATTCTAAAATTGTTTTCTGGCCATTGCTAAGTTGCAGGTAGGTGAGGTATGGTGAGATTTAAAGAGATTATTAAAAATGCAGTTTGAGATACTGGCAATCTCTTTAACACCTTTCAGCCAATCACACTGTGAGGTCTGAACTATGTGTAGTATTACAGCATTACTGCACATTGTATCTCACTGCATCTTACCTGTGCTTGTAAAGGAATGCTTGGAATGACTTTGGGAAAGTGCTGGCCTGAGGAAAAATGGAAGCCATTTCTCAGTCGGTGAATCACCAGCCTCCTTTCCTCCACCTGTATAAAACATTCCATACATGTATATGTCACTTTCTGTCTGTCTCTGATCATCTCTGAGAGAACAAAATTGGCCTATTTGTCTTATTTCATCAGGGTCGTGTTTACTCCTGCGGCGCTGCTCATCCTTCTCTTTCCATTCCTCCTCTTCTTCCACACCTTCCAGCATCTCCTCCTCCTCCGTATTGTCTTCCCACTCCTCACCCGTGACCTTTCTCTCTGGAAAGTTCTTCAGCCATTCATCATATCCATCCTCATTTGTCCTCTCCTCCACAAACTCCTTCACCCATTCGTCTTTCAGCTTTCCCTCTTCTTCTCTTTTTCCTTCTCCACCCTTGCTGGCCTGTTTCTCCATGGTGAGTAAGGCTTTATATGTCTGCTCCATTTGTTCTGCAGTTTTCTGACTGGTTATAGACTTACGTGGTTCTCTGGAATGAAGCATAGGCTGCACTTTCAATCTTCTATTTTTTATTTTCAATGCATTCTTTTTTTGTTTTGTTTTTTTGGTTCTTTTTTTCTTCCTACTATTTTTATGCTTTCTGATGTATTAATATTTGATTCTATTCCTGTATAGCACACTGAATGACATTTGTGTGTGATGACGAGCCATTTAAATAAACTTGGCATGACTTAACTTCTATCAAGCATTGCGATTAATTGTACTAGTAATTACCAACTGCTCTCATTAATTCAGTAATAACTTACATTTTAAAGAATCTTGCCTTGACTTAACTTCTAAATGCATGATTTCTAACATCAAGCATTAAGCATAATTGTATTAGTAATTACCATTTGCTCTTACTTATTCAATAATAACATAAACAGTGTACACTGAAATACTAGAGTGGCTAATCTTTGATTTCAGGCCTTTTGAGACGTGCAGCATCGGAGGAACTATCATCAGGAACACCTGCAGGATGGAACGACAGTAAACGACTAATAAAGTGTACAAAGTGTTTTCAAAAAAGCAGCCATTCACTCACTGTACACACTAACACACACACACACACACACACAAGTGGTGTTGAAAAAATGGACAATGGGAGCTGCTCATAGACTGGTAGATCAATGATTAGGTACAGATTGGTGTAGGAAGTACCTGTGTCAGTATGTTTACTAGTGAGAGTGGACAAGTGTAGATTCATGCTACCCTATCAAAAAAATGCTTCCTTGAAGTTTATACTGTTTGTACAGTCAGGTTATAACACTGATAATGATGACAAATAGATAACTAATGATGAATAATCAGAGAAAAATTAATTTAATTTATACGCAGTCTATTGATTCATGCTACCCTAGCAAAAATGCTACCTAGAAGATTATACAGCTACCAGTGTACCCAGTGTGGCACTGAATCGCAAGACCGGGGAACTGCACATGCGCAGAAAGGCACGGTAGAACATCTCGACGGGTTGCATGCATCGACAAAACACACGGGACTTGGGTCTGGGGCTTTTTGTCTGTTTAGGCCGACTCCAAGAGATTCTCTATTTTTCCCCCTTTTTTCCTGGTGCAATATACTGTATGGTACAACAGCTAAGATTAATGATAAAATAAAAAGCAAAAACCAAATGTTTGTGGATATAAACACTAATGGTTTAGACAGATAGATTGATGGATAGACAAATAGATAGATAGATAGATAGATAGACAGACAGACAGATGGATAGAGAGACAAACAGGCAGAAAGAATGTCATTTAGCAAACAAAGTGATGGACAAAGCAGGTAGCACAGAATAAAGTTTAGAAAATACAAAGCAGATTTTTTTCTTATTTTCAGAGACTAAAGGGTAACTGCGGGCGTTACTTGCGGTTAACAGTTTGTGAAAGTGGTGATTGTTTTCCTGCAAAGTCTCTTTCAAAACATTACTGAATAGAGAATCAATCCAGCCTCCTCTGCGTTAGAAATAAAACTCATGACACTGGTGTTTTCTCTGGCTTTGTTTTGATTGGCTTGGCAGAGTTTAAAGTATCTCAGCCTCAACGCAGCAGCCTTGACAGCAGGCAGATCCTCTTCATGCAGACCGCTACTTGAACTCCTTTTATCTCTGATGATCAATAATTGCCGCCATGCGGACGCTGTAACCAGAGACATATCTTTACCTTTCGACCTTTAGTGACCTTTGTCCTGGGGCCGCGACCCTCTTTCTGAGGTTTTTTGTGGAAGACGATTGTTTCTGGTCACTTTAGATGGGGCACTTGCTCATCCTTCAGTTTGAATTAGCAAAATGGACCAAATATTGTCTGCTTTTCCTGTAAAACAGAAGAAATGCTTGGTTTATTCTGAACTGTGCTGGAATGGTTTCTTTAACATTTTGATGGTGAGAAATAAAGTTTTCACGCCAGGGGAGAGAAAGCCTGCCACAAATCAGATTTACAGTGAAAGAATATGCTCCGCTGACTAAAATCTTCCATCCGAAGACATTATGGTCAGGTGTGGTCTAATGGAAGGGGAATTTCAAGGATATGATTTTTCACACTTTCTGCACCATTAAATATTTAAGATGTACGCAAAATCATTCAGAGTAGTTTAATATGAAATGATGCATGCTAGAAAAAAAAACTGAAGATGGGATGGTAGGATCTGGATGGCTACATTTACTGCTTTTAAAAAACACTTCTCAAAAAATTCATGAAATACGGTTCCATATTTAGAAATCACTGCTATTTATTTTTAAATCAGCATCTCTATAAGTAAGACAACCGTTCCATGGCAGTGTCTGTTAAATTCCTACACAAGCACCTCATTCTGCTTTACTGATTAGTGATCACCTGAATCAAATCTTATTTAATGAGGAAAAGTATGAAAACACTGCTGTAATCAACACTCTCCTCTCACAATGTGACCAGCTGGATGGTAAACCACGACTAGAAGTACGTCAAAGGTAATTATTGCCATTTTGTTTAAGAGTGAACAAGAGATTTGTTTTCTTTGAATTATTCAAGTTCTGTAAACACTGCATCATTCCTCTTGTTGTGACGTTTTGTCATTTCCTTTAAAATTACGCTTTAAAGAACAATATTTTTATTTGGAAATTAGGAGAAATATTGTCAGCAGTACTTAAAAACCACGGCAAAGCTGTTCAGTACTTGCACCATTAAAAGATAAAACCTGAAAAACTGAACATTTTTGCAGTGGTCTCTTATCAGCTGTGTGTTTAAAATCTATTTTTGATGGAGAGATTTATGAAGGGAGTTGTAATGGTGAAGCACCCAAGGAAAACGTTCCATATAAAAAGTGAGAAGACATGTAGGTTCACTAGGTTGTTTTGGAGAATAAATAAAATTTACTTTCGTGTTGTAGACGTAAACCCTGTAAAGAAAAGTTAGTTTCTCTACAAAGAACTATTTCCGCCAAACCACTCTGAGAAAAAAAAATGTTACACCTGACCTATTGAATTAGGCAGAAATGTTGGGGAATCAGTGAAATTCACAGGTGTGAAGTGACTGATTCTACAAAATGACATGGTTGTCAGTAGCTATTAAACTAGAGGACAGACGTTGAAAATAAAATGACATTTGTACAAATATTGTTACTATAACTTTAATCAGCTGTTTAATATTATGCCTTATATTTAATACACAAACAAACTTAACTAGTCTTCCTGTTTCACTGTCATTCGTCTTTTGAGCTAATCAGAATGAAGCGGAATCAAATCATAGACAAATTAACTTGAATGTCAATTCCCGATACATAACATGTTCAGTGTTGTACTTGGATTGATAACACAATCTTTTAAAAGCAAACGCCTGTAAAAAGCACATTTATGAGAGATTCATCATGAATACCTCCTATGCCAAGTAGGGTCAAGAGGAAAGGTGCACCTTAAAAGACAATTTCCCTCCAACTGTGTGCAGCTTAATGACTAATTTTGTTGGTTCAAAAAATATATAAAATATATAATTTATATACCATTTTTTAGGAAGCATAGGACTTCTGTCCAGTAAATTATGCCCAAAAGAGCCAACAGGCTCCTAACAGATCAAATTGTGAGGATCTAGAGAATATGTGTGCTAGATTGCTTGCATTTATCATTAACTGGGCTGACAAAAAGTAGAGGCTTTGAAATGTTCAGTATGTCATTTAGGGATCAGAGAAAATTCTCTTGTTACAAACTTAGACTCAAGTATTCAAGCTGGATTTTGTTCTTATGCTTGGATTAAGTGTAAACCCTTTTCATGAAGATGCTATGATTTTGTTTTTAGCTTTGTTCTTTATGGGGCTGCCAGTTAAAGCCCCAGTCTGAAGTCACTGCAACCTGGCAGCTTTTTAAACTGCGACAACAGTCTTTTGAATAATGAGTCTGAACAACCCCACGAAAACACATATTTAGCCCTTTCTCCAGTAGTAAACTCAGACTTAATCCCAACCAGTGGATGAAAAGACTGGTTCTCAAGCTTGATCTGGAGCCTTGCATTACGTTTATAAAGCAGAATTACATATCACGTGGCTCACTAAGCTTGAGCTAACAGCTACTGCTGTAGTTAATAATTACTGTATGCTTCTCTAGTCCAAAGGCTCACAAGAAGGTTTAACCAAAATGACCAAATTTAAATGAAAACAAATTTAACAGTGATCAATGTAGCTTATCAAAATTTGCTTGAATAATCAGGCAGTGTCATGAAGATCAAAAAAATATCCCCCCAAAATTTGTCCATTGATCCAAAAGCAGATAGTCAAGAAGTTATTTTGCTTAGGGCTTAAGAAATGATCACAAGCACAACTGCAATTTACATTTACATTTTTGGCACTTAGCAGATGCTCATATCCAGAGAGACGCATACTAGTGCACATGGATTCCACATCTGTTCACGTTATGTGTGTAACCATGTTTTCTGTAGCTGTTGGCCATTAACTCACTTTTTAAAAAGACACATACCAAAATATCAAACTATCACAACATTTCAAATGTGGTGACTATCGTTAGGTTTTACACAACAATACTTTAGCATTAAAACTAATGACTGTTCCATCACAGCATTGCCACTGCTGGACTGCAGCTCCTAAGCTCCCAGTTCAAGTAAAAGACACCAAAAATGCTGACTTAGGGCAATGGCATCTTCAGGCAATAACACATTATTTACTCTGTTAATTTGTATTTGTCATTTAAAGCTAAAATCTCATTTTTAGGAACTGACTCTGATAGAGATGTATGTGCAGATTAGATAAAAGGAGATAAGTAAAAGCTCTGATCCAGGATAATACATCTGAAATATCCCCTCCCTTACCTTCTCTTCTACCTTCTCTTCCCCCTTCTCCAACTGTCTCTACCGACATAACCTTTGTAAATAACCTTTAATGGCACCCAAACAGAGTAGCGCTGGCCTAATAGGAAAAAATAAACATTAAACGAGGCGTGATTTGCCAATTATATATATATATATATATATATATATCTCCAATATTTCATATATGGGTTTTTATATGTGAAAATACAAAAATATAAGAAATACAAAATATAAGAAAAGTGCACTTAAAGTGTCTTATTTTCACTTACTGACCCAGCGTCAAATGTTACTCAGAATACATGTGTCTGTCATGCTCAGTCATGTCAGCATTTTTAATACTTTTGATTATTTATTTAAATAAGCTATCACCATCTTTTTTCTGCAGTTAAAAAGGCTGAATAGAAAAAACATTTCCACTAACTCATCAGTCAATTCATCTAATAATTTAATTTTAACAGATAATTGTAATCAGATTTTAACAAAGTAATCATGACAGAAATCATGAGCTGTACACGCGTCCCACGACACTCCCCAACCTTTACAGAATGACCTTCAGTGTAAAGTAAATCTGCAAAAGAGGCAGAGAGGGATAAGTTAGATGGTTCAACTGGTAACATCCTTGTGACCTTCAGAAGCACTCTGACAGGTACAGTGTAAGTTTATCCAGTTGTTCCAAAACCTTGATCAATAAATTCAAAACCCAACAGATGGGACGAGGTAAACACCTTGTCCTAACAGCAAGTCACTTTTTTCACTCTCTTTGGAGTCCTTTCCTGCCACTTTGTGTTTTACCATGGTTCTGGAGGAAAGATGTTTGATTTCACTGTGTACTCTGTATATGGCTGAAAAGACAATATACACCTACCTGACTTGACTTGACTATTGGATGAAATAGAGTGCTGGAAGTTTCAAGTAGTAGGTACCTGAACTGCATTTACATGTGTTACCCAAGAATGAACTGTGTATCCTAATCTTGAATATTCCAGTGTACACAATAATACTTGGCAACAATACAGTAACACACAAGCACTCGCTTGCTGTTTGACGTCTCCCACAGACGTCCTGCTTTTCTCTCTCTGCCCGACACACAGCAAGTGCACTGAGCTATTTTAAACAGGCTTCCTTAAAATAAATGAAACACACATGACCATGTTGGAGTGAAAATTGCAGCCTGATCACTGAGTTTACTAATAGGATTTATGTAGTAATTTCAACCAAGGGTGTCACAATTAATTGGTTTCATTATCTATTTATACCATTGTTGAACAGGGTATCTGTGGGACATTCATAAAGCCATGTTCAGCAGTCTGAACATTCTCCATGAGGGGGCACTATTAGTGCTGAAATCATTTTCATGTGCATCACTGAAAGAGAGGAAACAGTAGACTGGCAACTTCAAATTGCCAACTGGAAAAATTGTTTTAAAAATTTAAAAACCTTAGGTTTTCTCACTACCCAGCTGCTTTCCAAACAACACACCTTCATACTTTACACGTAACTGAATGCACTACTAATGGCGGGTCACTATAATTTGCATACTATGTGGTGATGTATGCAGTTTGGGGTGTAGCCAGCATTAGTCCTAATTTCACTGTTTTTGTGATATCACAAAAACAAACACATTTCCATATGATTACAGATTCAGCCAAAAACAGTAAATGTGTTTCAGCCTAGGTACGAAAAGCTCCCTTTAATTCCAAGGAATCAAAAGAGTTTCGGAAATGGGCAAAGAAACTCTTTAACAGACTTCTACAGAACCCTGGATACAGTGAAATGTATAGCACAAATACAAACCGAAGTGCAACAATCACCAAAACCACACAAAGAAAACAACTTTATTTCTGTTCAAAATCTTAAACAAACAGCTTATGACATATCACAATAGCCTCACTCTTTGTTACAACGCACGCACTCACTCACTCACACACACATGCACGCGCACACACACACACTCTTGTTCTCTCCTGCTATCTCTGGGTGTTTTCTGCGGCAGTGGCCTCTCTATGCTGCTGAGTCCAGTTTTGAGGTTCCTGGTTGTGTAGCTGTGTGTACGAGAGGAAAAAAAAAACTGTCAGTAGAAATAACTAAATCTATGAAACTTGATCAATTTAAATATTAACTTTTTTCCTGCAGTTTAAATTTTTTTACTGCAGTTCTAACAGTATTCTGGAAAATGTACCAATGCACATACAACCAATGCACATACATAAATTCCTATTTGTCCTTGCAGTAGAAACACATGCTATGAGTACTCTAAGGAAAAGCTTATCTAAACACTTTGTGGATATCGTTGACAGTGTCAGCGTTTCCAAAACAGTAATTTAATTAAAAGGAGGCTCCTGAGTGGTGTAGCTGTCCAAGAAGAGACAGCTCTTGATTAACTGGAGGTCATGCAATGAGCAGTGTCTGCCACTGGTGGTTTAGGAAGGTACTGCAGGTGGCCAAAAGGGGAAAAATTTCATTTTCAATTTTGAAATATTCTGAATCACTATGAAATTACTGTAAAATTTTTAAGATTATATAAAAAATATTTTTTACAAAATAGGCATTAATAAGACAGAACCAGGCAATCTTATTTACATGTTATTCTATCTTACCTATTTTTGATCAACATATCTTATGTTAAGATGAATCTACTGTTTGGAAAAAGTAGTTGGATATTGTTATGATGACACTTGAAGTAATAAATTATAATTAAAATAGTGTGTCTCTGATTGGAGCACAAGAAGAACAGATAGAGATCCCACTTTTCTTTTTCAATACCAATACAGATAATGAAATCCTGAACTTCAGCCAACACTGATCAATAACAGCTGTGCTTAAAAAGATACTGCAGAACCTATTTAGTTACCTAAAGAAAGAAATGGTTCTTTATAATACCAAAAAGGGTTCCACTATTATTAACGTACTACAGAGATCCCTTCATGCTGCGACAGTATATTTAAGGTACATTTTAATGTCATTTGATCAATTGAGTTACTTCAGCCCTCCCGAAGGCAGATACTCAAGTCACAATAACAAAAATACAATCATGCAAATATATGAGGATATATTTTGGCCACAGTGCCCATCTTTGCTCTCCATGTGGTTTTGCTTAACCCACTGCCATCTGTTTCCTGCTTTATCACAACCCATGCAGGTCATCAACTGATTATCACACCCTTCATGAGCTGGGATTCATTTATAATGTGCAGAATTAACAAACACAGAATTCAAGTAATTAAGGGGACATTGTCAAATGGACTATCAAATGTTTGCATACAACAGTACAGCATACAACAGTGGTCAACCAACCTCCCCAATGAACTCCAGCACTTTCATCTTGGACACCTCCTTCTCTGCCCTCGGGCCCCAGCGAAACTCGTACTCCAGCGGTTCAGTATGGGGGATCCGCACATACTCCAGGTATCTGCAAAACACAACAAATACACGGACTCACAATTACAAGGCAGCATCAGCATCAGCATCAGCTAAAAACATCCCAATTTCTCAGATCCCTATCCAGTCAAGCAGTTCAAAATATACAAGACTTAAAAGATCTGCTGACAAACACAAATAAACACAAGGTGTGTGTGTATATATATATGTGTGTGTGTGTGTGTGTGCGTGTGTGTGTGTGTGTGTGTGTGCGTGTG
>JBBPCX010067857.1:0-12798 GCA_037974365.1 Hydrocynus forskahlii | reverse complement strand
TAGGTATGTCTTCCTGACTTTCTCGCTCTCTTTCCGTATCTCTCTCTGTCTGTCTGACTCTCTCTCTCTCTCTCTCTTTCAGTATCTCTCTCTGTCTGTCTGACTCTCTCTCTCTTTCATTATCTCTCTGTCTGTCTGACTCTCTCTCTCTCTCTCTCTCTATCTCTATCTCTCACTTTCAGTCTCTTTCCCTCCCTCTGTCTCTCACTTTCAGCCTCTCTCCCTCCCTCTGTCTCTCTCTCTGTCTCTCTTCCTCTCTTTCACTTTTGTTCTCTCACTTTCAGTCTCTCTCCCTCCCTCTTTCTCTCATTTTCAGTCTCTCTCCCTCTCTCTCTCTCACTTTCAGTCTCTCTTCCTCTCTCTGTCTCTCACTTTGTCTCTCTTTCTCTCTTTCACTTTCGTTCTCTCACTTTCAGTCTCTCTTCTTCTGTGTCTTTCACTCTCAGTCTCTCACTCTCAGTCTCTCTTATTCTCTCTTTCACTTTCATTCTCTCACTTTCAGTCTCTCACCCTCGCTCTGTCTCTCATTTTCAGTCTCTCTTTCTTTCTCTTTCACTTTCGTTCTCTCACTTTCAGTCTTTCTCCATCCCTCTGTCTCTCATTTTCTGTCTCTCTTCCTCTCTCTGTCTCTCACTTTCAGTCTCTCTCCCTCCCTCTTTCTCTCACTTTCAGTCTCTCTCCCTCTCTCTCTCTCTCTCTCTCTCTCAATTTCAGTCTCTCTTTCTTTCTCTGTTTCTCACTGGGTGTGTTTAATCTCTCTCTGTCTGTCTGACTCTCTCTCTCTCTTCCATTATCTCTCTGTCTGTCTGACTCTCTCTCTCTCTCTCTCTCTCTATCTCTCACTTTCAGTCTCTCTTCCTCTCTCTGTCTCTCACTTTGTCTCTCTTTCGTTCTCTCACTTTCAGTCTCTCTTCCTCTGTGTCTCTCACTCTCAGTCTCACACTCTCAGTCTCTCTTCCTCTCTCTTTCACTTTCATTCTCTCACTTTCAGTCTCTCACCCTCCCTCTTTCTCTCACTTTCAGTCTCTCTCCCTCCCTCTTTCTCTTACTTTCGGTCTCTCTCCCTCTCTCTCTCTCACTTTCAGTCTCTCTTCCTCGCTCTGTCTCTCATTTTCAGTCTCTCTTTCTTTCTCTTTCACTTTCGTTCTCTCACTTTCAATCTCTCTCCATCCCTCTGTCTCTCATTTTCAGTCTCTCTTCCTCTCTCTGTCTCTCACTTTCGGTCTCCCTCCCTCCCTCTTTCTCTCACTTTCAGTTTCGCTTTTTTTTCTCTGTCTCTCACTGGGTGTGTTTAATGGAAATGAGCGGTGAAAAACAGATGTTGAGTTTTTATTTAACGATTCTGAGGAAAAGCAAAACTGGAGCAAGTGGATGCCGTAACTGGGTTATTTAACTGAAGTCATTAAAGAATAAACCCCATCTGGATGTGGGCCAGTGTGATCATTAGTGGGAGTGGAGAGAGCAGGAGTTTATGGGTGGGTTAGGGTTTGGTTTAGGTCTGTTTATTTTCAGTATATAATTTTTTGCAGTTATGATTAGGATTTATTGGAAAATGCTCCAAAGCCAAAGGGAGGAGGTACAGTATGTGTGTTTGTTTAAATGTAACCATGTGTTGATGACTACTATTTAAACTGCCAGGCACAGATTTTCTACATTTGTGTGTTACTCACTTATTTTATAAAGGACACTTGTTTTATTTCACATATTTTTACAAAATAAATGTTAAAAATAAATGTATACGTGGCAAAAAGCTGTGGTGTGCAATTTTGATTGGTATATGCCTGTTGCAACCTTACACAATAAACAATGTGGAGTGAGTGAGTGAGTGTGTGTGTGTGTGTGTGTGTGTGTGTGTGAGAGAGAGAGAGAGAGAGAGAGAGAGAGAGAGAGAGAGAGAGAGAGAGAGAAAGAGGTGTGTGTGTGTATCCATGTGTGTGTCAGTGTTTGCATTTGTTTGTGAGCAAGAAACACACCTGACCAGCAGGAGGTTGCAGAAAGCTTGTGCTCAATACACATAGGTTTAATGAACTCTCCCAGGCGCACACACACACACACACACACACACACACACACAAACACACATATACACCCACACACACACACACACACGCACACAAATATACACAAAATAACCGCACAGCAAACAAAGTTAGTACACAAAGTATGTGAGAGACAGAGCATCTTTCCAGCTGTTCCCTACTGAGAGAATAAGACGAGAGAGAGAGAGAGAGAAAGAGATAGAGAGAGAGAGGGAGAGAGAGAGAGAGAGAGAGAGAGAGATATATTGTCACTAAAGCTGTAATTTGTCTGATGTGTATGGGAGAGAGGCAAAAAGTGGATGACAAAAGCAGATTGTTTGAGTGTGTGTGTGTGGTGTATGAGAGAGTGAGTGAAGGAGTGATTGAGAGAGAGAGAGAGGTAAAAAAAACTTCACTTCAGCACACAGCAGTTTGAAAAGTGTGACATCAATGGAAAGATTCACTGAGATATTAATCAATTACCACCCCTCTTATTTCAATTCTTCACCTGGCCAAGTTACCTGGCCATACAAATTACTGGTGTACAAAGTTCAACACATTAAACTTTGCAAAGTATTATCAGTGATTTTCTTGCATCAACAAGTTTTGTCTTGCCCTCATTACTAAGTTTGCTAATTGGATTGCCTTACAGGACTTGGACCACTGTTGCTCAGACTTTATCCATTGCTCTTTGCACATACTGATTTGGATTTGTTTGCCAGTTGAATTGCCCAGTGGTTCTGAATCACTGCCTGTTCCTGTTTACCGCTTTTCTGTTTTTTTTTTTTTAAATAAACCTGTCAGCCATGTTTCCTCCACATTTGGGTCCAATCGGTATTATTTGTGACACAAACAGTATACCCAGCTGACACTTAGGGTCCATTATCCACAGAGCAGGTGTGTTGTTTATAAAATCCAGCACAATTTGCTGTAACAGTTGCCATTTTACTCTTTATTTATTATTAATATAGAGGGTAACGTTGCAAGAAGGTGTTGTACTATGGTCCCTTCTGCATGTTGCACACTTAAGAACTGTCATTAATAATAATCCGATCTTATTATTACATATTATTGGAAGTATATTATTAGCATTTAGCTGGTAGCAGTTAGGTTATGTGTAAATATAGTGAGTGGATGTGTGTGTTATTCCCTGCTGTTCCTTTTACTCCTGCACATTGTTTCTCTCTCTCTCTGAAACACACACACAGAATATATATAGGCTATACACACACACACACACACACACACACACATATATATACACTGCACCCACAATACAGATATTACAATCATCTATAATACACAAACACACACACACCCCCTGGCGTGCTGTTCAGTGCATAGGGATGAGAAAGACGAGAAATACTGCAGGTCAATATGCTGAAGGTTACACACACACACACAAACTAATATATTATATATACAGTATATACACATACATATATATATATATACACACACACGCACACACACACATATATATATATATATCACACATAATACAGACATTACAATCATCTATAATACCATTTATTTATTCTAAATTATTCTTTTGTAACCACGTCATTGTTGTGTAACCACATCATCTATTTTTTATTAAGGTGGACTGACTGAATATCTGATTAAGCAGGGCTCTATGCCTGTGTGTAAGAGAGGGGTATACAGCAGGAGGTTTCAAGTTTAAGGGGGTATGAACCTGTACTGAGTTTACCTAATGACGAATGGAAGCTGTGGATGTGGAGGATGCATTTTCTGCCTACAAAGCTTCTCCCTGAGACTCTGAGACATGCTCAGGTGAATTCAGAATCTCCAAAATATCATGCAAATCTGCAAATCCTCACCTCCCAGAAACGCTGCTTGTGCACTATTATGTGCAGATCGTGGCAGGAGTTTCTGGAACCCCTGCTGCGGCTCCACACGGCTCATCCACTTCGGCCCTCCCCCTCCAGCTCTGATGCAGAGCCTTTGTAGAAGTTCAAATAAAATTCCTCATGTTGGTGGCTGGGTACATTTATAATGGACAATTAAACTGTACTCAATATGCATCTTTTGCAGCATCCACCCTCAGATGACTTGTCGGAGTGTGTTGAGTTTCTGTGTCCTGTTTTGGCCCTGAACTCTTAACTACTGTGTGTGGTTGGTGTGCTGAGCCCATAAACTAATTCTTAAATCATTTTAATATCTAATTCTTCTAGTTGCACATTTTCTAAGCAAAGTCCCAACACTTGCACAAGTATGATCACTGCTGATCTAAAGCTCCTGACCTGCAGCTGAGAGCCTGAGTTTGTCCCAAAAATTCACCCCAGTTCAAAAACGGATGAAAATGTTGGAACTGACAGGCGAAATGAGCAAATATATGAATCCACTAATGAATGTAGACTAATATTGCATTGTGCGCTCAAATTGCATGAGCCGAAATAAACACTAGAGCACGGTTGTCTAAATCTGTCTCTGAATCAGACTCTAAGTGCGGAACAGCTGTGGCAGCAGTCCTCGCTCCACAGTGCTGCCGTTTCATGACAGGTTTGCTGCCACAGGCATCAACAGGCATCCATGTCACTGACAATGGCCACAGGCCTGAGGGCCAGACAAAAAGAGAGGGATGGGGGGGGTGGGAGGGCTAGATCTACAGAGTCATGCCACATACAGTCAGAGCCAGGGCATGTGTAATGGAACCGTGAATCAAAAACTACACACGCATCCTCAGAAAAGAAGAAAGGTAAAATAAAGCAACAGATATAACAAAAGCAGAGGGTGAACGACAGCGCTGTGCCCTAAGTGGGAGGGCTGTCTGAATTCACTCCATGCACTGATGCCACCAATGCATTATGCCTGTCTCTCTCTGTCTCTCTGATGCACTTTCATTCACACATTACAGGGCTGAGGAGCTACAAATGACCCAGATGTGACACTGAATGTGCTCTGATTTGTATCAGACCTGTGTGGATCCAAAAGTCTCATCTTTTTTTTTTTTTTTTGTAAATGAGATGTGACTGCAGTGAGATGAATTTTTTTCTCATCACACTTCCCTGAGCAAATGCCAGAGTAGGCAGCAGGTCAGGAGTGGCTAAATTAAAAAAAAATTGTGTATGCAAGTCCTCTGAGGGTACATGCTGTTCATAATGATTATAGCACATTTCAAACATGAATGAGTCAAAAAGATCAGACCTAGGGCCCACGGTACATGGAGCTAGACATTCAGACAACTGACACTTATTCGCTAATTTTATGGCGTCAGAAATAAAAAACAAAATACACCAAACATTCAATGGCTTTTGTTAAACAGTGTGTCACTGATTGAAAAGACTAACAAGCTGTCAAAAAGGCAAAATGTCAAATTCCATGACTGAAGTTATTGGAACTAATGTGTGGCATTATTAGGCATAGAATACATCAAATCAACTATTAGTCGTCGGAAACTGTTAGACTGAGGCTGAATGTGGGTGAGTATTTGACTGACCATTTACTATTTGTACAGAGTATACAGCACTGATGTCTGAAGTCAGTCCTTGTGTTGTCAGAGGATAAACGAAGAAAAACAACACTCTCAAGTGGGTGAACATATCATGCCGCCTGTCACATTCTTCATGTCTTTTTCCCCATTTCTTGGTTTCTTGTAACGGTCACCCTGTGTTTTCCTAAGTTTCTCAGCATTTCTATCTTCTGTGTATGACTTGTGTAGGGTGGTAGTAGCCTAGTGAGTGGCCTTTGTGGTCATCGGGTCATCATGAACCTGGTGACCACAAAGTTGCAGTTTCAGAGCCCCACTTTCTGCCACTGTGTCCTTGAGCAAGACCCTTAACCCTCAGATGCTCCAGGGGGACGGTCCCCGTAACCAATGATTGTAAGTCGCTCTGGATAAGGGCAGCAACCAAATGCCACTTCACTTACTGACGTCTGGTTTATGTCTTTATTCACCTCTTCCATGTGTTTATTAAGGAATGTTATTCTATATCCTAGTCCCTCCTCCTCATTACTGCTTCTACTTGTGTCTTATTCCAGACTCCTCCCCAACTCAGGAGTTTCTCATTTATTTAGTCAATATAAATAGCCTCTGTTTTCAGACTAGTTTTGTTACTTATTAGTGTTTTTGCTCAGTTTTTATTGCTCTGTGTTTTTCTGTGTTTTCTGCTCGGTATGTTACTCCTCTTTGCCCTCTTTTGTTCATGTCTAAGGGTTTACACCCTCGTCCCTTTTGCTTTGCTTTTGTTTCATTTGTTAGCCCCCATGTTAGTTCAGTATTCTTTAGTTAATAAATTACTGTTTGCAATTATATCCTGCCTCACGCTCAATGTCACACGGTCCTTTTTTGCAAAGCCAGGAGCAACTACGAATGGGCATCTTAACTACTTTTGTTATTTGAATGTCCCAATTTAAAACAAATAACAGAAGATTATTATAGTCCCAATCAGAAAAAAGAGAAAAAATATTGTTATGAAAAAATCAGACACACAAGAGCTCTGAAGACACTCTGATCACACATTAATTTATTCACTTTTTGGATGTAATTATGAACATATTTTGTTACCTTACTCAGGGAGGTTTACATGAATTGTACATGTATTTGTCATTCATCCAAGATGGAGTTTAGCAGCTCAGCATGTACTACTGTGATACAAGCTGAGGAGCTCTCTGTAGAGTTTATGAGAATATGGAACAATGGAAATGTCAAGATATTAGGGATTTCCATCAGTGGTTTATTGCCGGGATTTTTTGCCAAAGCCAGTAAATCTGTTGAGCCTTATATCAGCTGGATTTCATAGCCAAGTGATATGTCAGCTAATGGCATCAGAACAAAAAGGCATAAGCAGCAAGGCTTGTAACAAAGTCTGCTACATCTGCATTTAGTCTCATACAGCTCCTAAGAACAAGTGACCCGAAGGGCTCCATTAGTCTACAGAGCAGTGCCTTTCACATTTCTCAGTTTCGGCCTCTCTCTCCATTTCTCTTTTATGCCCGGTATACATTTTACAATTTTGGATTGTTCCGGACGAAAGATGACAATTGTGAAACAATCGCAGTGATTTCTTTGGTCGTGGTTCCTGAACTGTGGACCTGTTATTCTGTGAGAGAGGTTCAAAGATGGCCATTGTCACAACATCCAAATACAACATAGAACATCATACATCTACACACCTTCACACACACCATCATATCTACACACCTTCACACACACCATCATACTCACCTTCACACACACCATCATACATCTACACACCTTCACACACACCATCATACTCACCTTCACACAAACCATCATACACCTACAGACCTTCACACATACACCATCGTACACACCTTCATACACACCATCATACATCCACACACCTTCACACACACCATCATTCATCTACCTGTTTATTAGATCCGTGTTACAGTGTCATCTGTAATCATCTTATAATATTGCTGAAATCACAGTCTGTAGAAAGCATTACACAAAGAATTTCTCACACTATATTTGGATGTATTCCCTACCCCCCTCTGCTCCAGCACTTCTCTCAGTCTGCCGTGTACAGGTCCTGTCCCTCCCTCCACCCCCCACTGCTCTGCTCCTGTTTGGGCTTGAGAGAGGGAGTGTGTTTTCAGCTTTCAGCATCCTGCAGCTCTCTCTGCTGTTTCCTTCTAGCTCTGGTGTGTGAGTGAGTGAGGCAGAGAGGCAGAGAAATGCATTTTTAATATTCTAACTGCTGAGGGGAAGAATTTTGACCACAAACACAAATACACACACGCACGCACACACTAAAACAGGCCGACGGATGCAAACAAAGTGACAAACAAGCAAGTGGAAATACCCTCATACTCCTATAAACCCTCTATTTCCTCAGATGCCATCTCTCACACTAACAAATATAGATTGTGTTATTGTTTACTGAGGCAAGACTCTATAGGCAGAAATGACATGCCAGTCATTTTTTAAATTTTTTGTATAAACTGTATCTATTGCTAAGAAACTAGAATGTTTGATTTTCTTAAAAATGTGTCAGATTTTTCCATGCTTGCATTTTTATGTATTACAGTAACCCACCGCTTTTCGCGGGGGTTACGTTCCAAGAGCACCCGCGTATAGTGATAACACTCGAGACGCTCCAAGGGGGAAATTCTGGGAAGCAGCCAATCAGCACCAAGGAAAAATAAATAACGTGCTCGGATTGGCTACTTTCAAGACACAAAAAAAGCTGTGACGTCCGGGCCTCGTCTGCCACGCCCCCTCGTCCACAAGGACGAGGGAGCGTGGCGGACAAGGCCCGGACTCACAAAAGCAAAAAAAATACGGAGGATATCTGCCTTTTCCGCGCATGTGCGGTGGTTCCGCGAAAAATTATTAGTTTGGTTCTCAGAAAAAATCTGCATGAGACTGAAATCGCAACTGCTGATCAGTGTATAAGTGAGGGGTTACTGTACTTCAACATGTAACTAAATATGTTTATTTCCTTTACACAGCTCTGGGAAAAAAATGAGAGGCCACTGCAAAAATGTTCAGTTTCTCAGGTTTTATTTTTTATAGGTGCAAGTATTGAACTGAACAGCTTTGCTGCTGACAATATTTCTCCTAATTTCCAAATAAAATTGTTCTTTAAAGCATAATTTTAAAGGAAATGGCAATACATCAAAATAAGAATAATGATGCAGTGTTTAAAGAACTTGAATAATTAAAATCAAACAAATCTCTTGTTCACTCTTAAACAAAATGGCAATAATTACCTTTGATGAACTTCTAGTAGTGTTTCACCATCCAACTGGTCTCATTGCGAGAGTAGAGTGTTGATTACAGCAGTGTTTTTATACTTTTCCTCATTAAATAATTCAGGTGATCACTAATCAGAACCTCATAAAGCAGAATGAGGTGCATGTGTAGGAATTTAACAGACATTGGCATGGAATGACTGTCACACTCAGAGATGCTGATTTAAAAATAAATTGCAGTGCTCTCTTATGTTTTTTTTTCCAGGGCTGTACTAATAATGTCTGCACAAATCATGTATGTTATCTGAGACCTCATCGGCTAAAGTAGTTCTGAACCCCATGATTAAACAGTTGTTTTCGTAGCTTTTCACTACATTCAGAATATTTCAGCTTCTGGAACATCTGCAATTGTGAATGAATTCCTAAACTCATTTATAACCAAATTGTACAGAATGACTAATATTTTGCTCATAGCTGCATTTATGCTACATTTTGTATTCAAATTACCATCCAGACGCAAGATTTTGTGCAAATGTATGCATATTTAATTAGATCATGTCTGATTTACATATTTCATTTCAAAACTTCCAAGGCAAAAAGAGTAAGAATATTAGCAATCAAATGACTAATCTATTATTAAAAATATCTATCATATTAACTTCAAGTCTCAATAAATATGTCTCATTTGTTTTAGATGTGTTTGTGTAATAAGAATTTTCCAACTATAACTTAATACTGATCTTACCCTCAGTATCCAAAAAGAAATTCTTCATCCTTTACACTGCAAACAACAAAATAGCATGTAAAATGACCAATAAGTCTTATTATGATCGATCTTATTTCCTCTCTGATATGATTACTTCTCTGATGCTGTGAGCATAAGGTTAAAGCAATTACCTTAATGAGTCAAACTCTGGCCTTAATTACATAATTAATGGCTTAAAACAAGCACAAAGAGTAACTCATTAGGTCTTTATGACTTTATGAGTCATTAGCCCGAGGTGCCAATAGGTACTGTTTAAGCAGTGTTCTCACATTTTGTTTCAGTTGGTAGTCAGGCATAAATATTTCAAGATCAGACCAATCAGATCAACTCTTCTCGTTCTCTTGAAGAGCTGCATGTTCTGAACAGTGATACAAATAGATCCTAGTGACAGGAAATTACTGCCTTCTCATAAATGCAATATTTTAATGTTTTCATATTTTATGAAAAGTAAAATTAGCGAGTCTGATTTTATTAATAGAACAGCAAAAAGCAAAATAAAATACACCATTCATCTGAATTTTTCCACAGAACAGCAATGTCAGTAATTTGACAGCCTGGGCATGAGGTCATGAAAATATTATTTTGCACTTGCATTTGAGATAAGAGCAGGTCTGAGGAAGTGGTGGCAAAACCATATTTTTGGACTGAAATGAGTTTGAAAATGCCGTTGCACAGGCAGATTTTGAATGTCACACCCCCTGTCGCGCCGCTCCACTGAAATGGACACTGAAAGTCTATCACTATCATTGCAGTCACTATCATTTCTGACCAGCACAAAGAGCAAATGGGCATGAAAGGGCTCGCATCCACCCAAAACAGTGATATGCCAGAGTCATATTATTAGACTGCCATGAGCCTGCATGAAAATAGAGCTCCCATTGTTTTTGGAAGACAACAGGCAAAAGCACTCTTAAAGATGATGATGCTAGTGAATCTTGAAGATGATGATCTTAAAAATGATGATGCTGGTGAATCTTGAAGATGATGATCTTAAAGATGATGATGATGCTGAATATTAAAGACGATGATCTTAAGGATGATGATGCTGCTGAATCTTGAAGATGATGATGCTGCTGAATCTTGAAGATGATGATCTTAAAGATGATGATGCTGGTGAATCCTGAAGATGATGATCTTAAAGATGATGATGCTGGTGAATCTTGAAGATGTTGATGGTGGTGAGTCTTAAAGATGATGATGCTGCTGAATCTTAAAGATGGTGATGGGCGACACTTAAAGATAATGATGCTGGTGACTCTTAAAGATGATAACGCTGGAAAAATCTTGAAGATGATAATGTTGTTGAGTCTTAAAGCTGGTGATGCCGGTGACTCTTAAAGATGATAATGCTGGTGAATATTTGCTAAGGTCATACTGTCAGATTCTTTAAAAGATCAAAACAAGCATTAACTTCACACTGATGTATTTTTACCAGTACTTCAGTTACAAAGCTCATCTTGTTTTGCCTTTTCAAAGCCGTGCCCTCAAGCATGCATGAAATCCTTCACAGTCTTGAGAGTTTATTTGTCGTCGCAGCAGTTCCAACCCTGAAATGTGTGAAATGCTCATTTATGAGGAGGCCCCGCACATTTGGCAGTCGTGACTTTATACCTAGTGGCAGCCCTACAGTAGGCTGATGATTTGGCGTGCTGTACTTCACACGTGTCTCGCGCGTGTTCACAATGCACTCTAAAATTGGTACACATTCAGGATAACTTTCGCTGGTAATACTCAGTGGTCTTAACAGCAGTTTATCAACAAAGGCAGGGGTGTCAGACTAGAGGGGGAAACATCCCTGCAGAGTTCTCCCTGATTTTCCACACCTGATTCAACTTATCAGCTAATTACCAAGCCTTCCATGAGCATGAACAGGGCGTGTAAACACAAAACTGTGGACCTACAGAGGTATCTGACACAGCAAACCTCACGCTAATAGTCTGTTAACCTAATTATTACTCATTATGTGGACTCATTCCAAATATGAACATCTACAGCAGAGCTCCTCAGACATATTTCCTCTGCTCCAGCATACCTATTTCTTTTCATTGCTAACCATGATAACACAATGCCTCAGGCATTAGATAATGCATTCATAACCATTCTGTGTATTGACCTTCTGTAAGGTATGTTTCAGTGGCATTACATGCTTTGGATGTGTAGATCCTATTATCTCTCATTTATGCAACACCCTTAAAGGGATTATTTTGTGGAAAATCAAATTTTCCAATTGGACATAAAGGCCAGGTTTGAAGTAGTGTGTAAACACTGTTAAAGTTTCAGAATGTACCATTCAAAAGAAAGGTAAAACTCACTTTTTCTAACCCACGACTACATCATTGCAGTGTACCATAGCACTCAAACTCTAACCTACGTTGGCCAAAAACAGTAAGAATGAAGTGGCTTCAAACTCAGCAAACCACCCACTGAATTTGACATAGAACTAAACTGAGGATGCTAAATGTGGTGCCATTGGCACTCCTCGGATTAGAACCCACAACCTTCAGATCACAGGGGCAACACCCTAACCACCAGCTGCCCCAGTTATACTTGGCCGCAAGTGTTAAACCATTATCTGAGCATTATACATATTTATTTACATAACTAGTAACTATGAAGCTATTCTAAGACTATTTTCAGTCTTGCCCCCCTAGTGGTGGAACAAACTCTCTTTTATGATCAGATCTGCTGAGTCCCTTGCTGTCTTCAAGCATCGGCTAAAGACCCACCTCTTCAAGGACCACCTAGGAGACTCACTACTCCTCACACTTATTGCTAGCATATTTTTCCTATATATGAAAAAAATATATAGGCCAGGTTTCATGTAGTGTGTAAACACTGTTAAAGCTTCAGAATGTACCATTCAAAAGAAAGGTAAAACTCACTTCTTCTAATGCACGACTACAGCTCTTGCCCATGCTCTTTGCTACCTGTGTACTAGCCTCTGACTTTTGCCATGCCTCTGACATGGTTAAGGTGTGTAACTTAGCTGGCAATAACTTGGTTAAAAGCAGATGTTGATTTGAGTCTAGCTTCGTAAGTATAAAGAAAAGATGTTACTTAAGCACTGATGTTTGTCGCTCTGGATAAGAGCGTCTGCCAAATGTCATGAATGTAAATGTAAATGTCTATACTAGGCTATGAGTGCTAAACTCTTAGCTGTGCATTATATATTTACATGTAGATAACTGATAACTAGGTAGCTGGTAGTTAGGTATACTGGGCAATAAGTATAGAACAAACTGATGCGAAGAATGCTAAACCATAACTGGTATATATCATATATATAAAAATTTGATGATATTTGAATAACATTTGGAAGCCATAATAAGT
>JBBPCX010067856.1:0-12798 GCA_037974365.1 Hydrocynus forskahlii | reverse complement strand
CCCTGGTGGTTAGGGAGTTGCCCTTGTGTTTGGAAGGTCATTGGTTCAAATCCCAGGATTGCCAGTGACACCACTGAGGAACCTGTGCCTGCACACTGCTCACTGAGTGCCAGTGTCAGCTGGAAGGGTTAAATGGAGAGGACTCAAGTTTTATATATATATATATATATATATATATATATATATATATATACACACACACAACATAGAACTTGTTCTCATGTGCCCACAGCACTGGTCACCAACTCTTAACATGTAACTTTCTGAGGTGTCTAGCTCCACATCTGGAACTCTGCAGCTCAGTAGATCTCTAGGAAGAGGAATGGAGAACAGTGATCTAACGTGATGAAGTTCTGCATGGCTCTACTTTTTATGCCTTGGATGTGTATGAATTGATTACATATATGTCTTATATACCCATACAGTTGAAAGCAGGGTTACAATGTGACTAAAAGACTAGATTTAAGGTGACCTGTGATATAAGGTGATGAAACATTCATTTTATAGCTGTATGACTTGATCAGCATGAGGGGTAAAAATATTCCCTTTGGTTCTCAGGGACGC
Organism: Hydrocynus forskahlii; assembly: GCA_037974365.1. NCBI lineage: Eukaryota > Metazoa > Chordata > Actinopteri > Characiformes > Alestidae > Hydrocynus > Hydrocynus forskahlii. Next base: position 12,234 of record JBBPCX010067856.1, on the reverse strand, counting down.
TTAGAGAACAAATAGAGCAAATTGCTTTTAGAATATCAAAATACAGACCTTGGTGGGTATCTGGGTTGGTGAGGAAGAGTTAGCAGAGAATGACTCTGATTTTTAGCACATAGTGAGGTGTGGTGCTAACGCCATGACTGCATTATGGCATTTCTCTGTGTGGTATAAGAAATATGTTCTCCTGATTTTCAAAGGATCCATCTATATAACATCCATATAATATATGCAAAAGTGTGGACATCCCTGAATAAATGTTTTGTTGGTTTGACATTTTTGCACATTTTAATGTGGATTTGCTGCTGCTGCATTTAATATAATCCAATCCAATCCAACTTTATTTGTTTAGCACTTTTAGTAATCACAAAGGACCAAAGTGCTGTACAAGAAATAAAATATACATAAATAGCATAAAATATTAAAACATAAATAGACATAAAAGGTGAACAAACAGTAAAATCATGTTACATCAACGCTACATAAAAATTAGCATCTCACAAAGTGTTGAAGGCCAAGGAAAAAAGTGGCGTTTTAAAAGAGATTTTAAAATCAGATACAGAAGAAGCCTGTCTGATGTGCAAAGGCAACCCATTCCAAATTTTCGGGGCTGCTACAGCAAAGGCACGATCCCCTCTTCATTTTCGGCACGTTCAAGAGCAGCTGACCTGAGAGCACGGGTAGGGGTATAGGAATGGAGAAGCTCAGCGAGGTAGTGGGGAGCAAGACCATTTTAGGCCTTAAAAGTTAATAAAAGGATCTTAACATCTATCCTAAAACGTATGGGCAGCCAGTGAAACGAAGCTAAAATGGGGGAAATGTGCTCATGTTTTCGTGAGACCGTTAAGAGACGTGCTGCTACGTTCTGTACCATCTGAAGACGAGAGATGGAGGACGCACTAACCCCTACATATAGTGCATTGCAGTAATCTAACCTAGTGGTAACAAAGGCATGGATTACCGTTTCAAAGTGCTTTCTTGGGAGAATGGGTTTTACTTTGCCAGCTGTCTCAGTTGGAAGAAACGATTTAATTACTGATCTGATCTGGCTGTCAAATTTAAGATCGGGGTCCATCTTTAGCCCAAGGTTTGTAACAGTTGGTTTAACATACTGGGCAAAGGACCCCAGATCTACCGGGGGCAGTCTAGCAGTGTCACGAAAGACCATCACTTCAGTCTTTCTGTCATTAAAATAAAATGCTATGCCATCCAGGCCTTTATATCCTCAAGACACTTAAGTAAGAGATTAATGTGGTTATCACTCATTTTAAGGGGCACATAAATCTGAGTGTCACCTGGATAGCAGTGAAAAGAGATGCCATGCATCCTAAGTATGGATCCAAGGGGCAGCAAATACAGGGAGAAAAGAAGAGGTCCAAGAACTGAGCCCTGGGGGACACCACACACAAGAGGGGCAACAGAGGACACAGAATCGCCAAGGTTGACACAGAAAGTTCTATCTGTCAAGTACGATCTGATCCATTCAAGTGCGGAGCCCCTAATGCCCACCCACTGCTGAAGACGTGAGAGCAGGACTACATGATCCACTGTATCAAAAGCAGCAGTTAAATCTATAGGCACCAAGATGACACTATCACCAGAATCAGTGTCTAAAAAGATATCATTAAAAGCTTTTAAAAGCACTGATTCCGTACTATGTAAACTTTTAAAACCGGATTGGAAAACCTTGAGGATATTGTGCTCGTCCAGAAAAATCATTAATTAACAGTAAACAATCTTCTCAAGGATTTTAGAAATAAAAGGCAATTTAGAAATTTAGAAAACTCAAATTCGTAAGAACAGCAGGGTCCAGACCATGTTTTTTAATCACCGGTTGTACAACTGCATGTTTTAAAATGACCAGGGACTACACCCATGGACAGACTACTGTTTAGAACCGCTGTAACAGGATGGTCCTATAGTAGGGATAGCGTCACTAGGGGTGCCAGAGGGCTTCAAATGATCAACAATCTCCTACAAAAGACAGTGTCATGGTCTCAAAATGGTCAAAAACAGATGAGTAAGGGACAGAGATTGAGGGGTCACAAGCAAGGGAAGAAATTGAAGCCCTTGTAAAAGAAACCTTGTCAATAAATGATTTAAGGAAGTTTTCACAAACAGTAGGGGAAGCCTCCATACAGACTTTTTGTGGGGCATTAAGAACAATATCAATAGTCTTAAATAAAGCACGAGGATTGTGACAGTTAGTTACAATGATATCAGACAAATGTTTCCTTTTAGCATCCCTTACAATTGTCTGATATCGACGCCAGGAGTCCCGTAGTATTTGAAAAGACACCTGTAATCTATCTTTCTTCCACTTGCGCTCTGCTCTACGGCAGCCATGTCTGACAGCACGAGACGAATCATTTAGCCAGAGCTCAACTTTAGTTTTAGGCTGCCTGATTTTTAATGGAGCCACAATATCTTAAAATTGCAAGAGGAATGAAACCATGAGCTAAGTTCCTCTGTACTGCATACTGCCACAGGGGCTACACAGGTGACATTAAAAGCAGCCGAGAACCAAGCAGCAGTGGAAGGGTTAATAATACAACAGCAGTGTTGTGCCACAGCGACAGGTTTAGCTTTGATACTGGCAAGAGCAACCTTAAATACTACAGGCACATGATCAGAAAGCACAGGATCACAAACCTAAAGCTGAGAAATAGGCAAACCACAAGATAAAACAAGATCGAGTGTGTGACCCCGCTCCTGAGTGGCTCCAGACATGGAATGTGCTAAATTAAAAGAGTCAATAAGATTTAAAAAGTCCCTTGCCATAGGCTTATCAGGACAACACACATGAACATTAAAATCCCCAAGACTGAGGACATGGTCATATCTCAGCATAATTTCCGCTAGAAACTCAGAAAAATAATTTAGAAAGTCCTTGTTGACAGGGTCCAACAAGCGCCGAGAAATGGCAAGGCCAGGCACAGCACCAAACCTAGTCCAGGGGGGTGAGGAGACACCCACTAGGCATGCTTTGAGCCTCACAAGCCTACCACCACACTTTCCCTGGTGACGGGAACGCTTATGCTGGGGGGTAGAGCTGGGACGCGGCGGAGGTGAGCTGGGATCCTTGCTAGGAATGGGGGTAACGTTCCACGTCCTTTGAATTCTAGCTTAACTAGATCTTAGGATCCTTGGATGGAAAGCAGAATATTCGGTAGTGTTTGGCAATCATACACTATTAGAGCGCTAATAAAACATACAAACAGTAAAAAGACGAACACTATTGGTAGGAGCAGACGGCAAGCCACACACACCGTCGCCATCTTGAAGCTCTGTTGAGCGAGCAGTGTGGTCTGCGCAATTTTATGGCACATTTCATTTCCATATATTAAACTAGCCAAATAAATATATTTATGTGCCCTAAAATGTACATGCAAATCAAGAGGACAAAACCTGTCATTTGACTAGAGGTGTTCAAACTTTTGCATATGATTGTAAATCACTACTATTTCCTTTACTACTACATCTATCACTACACTGGACTCATTCGAACTGCTTATTTCTTCCCAATCTACAAATGTCGTCCTGGTGCTCTTGGAAATAGTGCTGGAAGTGTAAGTGTAAAATAAAGAAAACAGTAATCATAATAACAGCCCTCCCAGCTATTTACCCACTGTTTGTTTACATGGGTTTGTGACTGCATTTAATTTTCCATTCTCCTACTGTGTAATCATAGAAAAATCCATATTTATGCACATCATGGCATTTTCCAGCCTCACCATTCAGATTCAGGAACCGCTATTCATCACTCTCACTGGGTTTCTGTGCTGACAAGTTAATTCTACAGATGTTCTGTAGCATGTCCTGCCAGAGGCTCCAAAGGTCTTTCCAGCTACTTCATAACTGTCAGCATTTAGGTCACCTTCATAAATCCTTTATAATGGACTAAGGTCGTCAAGTCCTGTGTGGGACTCCTTTTATTAGGCCCCCAGAAAATGGTCATGATGAGCAGAATATGTAAGGTTAAGCCTGTACGGTCAATACCATACACTGAATCTTAAATAGGTTGAAATAATGCTTTCCTGAACACTGCAAAAAAGCCACTTGACTTTATCTGTTCATCTGTTCATCTGTTTTCATCATTTCCATATTTATAAAAATATATAGTGACAAGCCGGCAAGTCACACTGGCTCCCATGAGCCTCTGCGGGCCAGTGAGAGTGGCCCGTTGGCCTATTTTGTGTGTTTTGGGGACATTAGAGGGAGTTAGAGGTGTGTTTGTGTGTATTTGTGTTATGTGTTAAAGTGTGTTTTATTTTGTGTTATTTTGTGTGGGGTGAGCCCTTCTCATCCGTCACCATCCTCCGGAGTGTTATCAGCCGGAGGGTAGTGAGGGATGAGAAGGGTGGGTGTGGTGTTGCAGTTAGGTGATGTGGGAATGCAGTACACCCTGTGAGTCTGTATTTTGAGGCTGTGAAGCTGCAAAATAAAAAGACTACTGCTTGAAGATCAGCATGTCTTTGCCTTCTCTCTCTCACGCTCACCACATTGGTGTCAGATGTGGAATGGAGCAGCTAACGAGGGAGTTCAACACACTGATGGAGAGAGCCCAGCGAGCTGAGGAACCGAGCATTCTGCCTTCCTCAAGACGTCCAGCGTTGTCTGGAGACCAGCGCACCGCCTAGAGGCGAGCCCATTAGGAGATGATGGCAGGGAAGCAGCACCCACGCAGCCAGGACCCCGAGTGGCCATTAAGCTGCTGCGCTTCGATGGGAAGGCGCCGTTGGAGCCATACCTGGCTCAGGTCAAGCTTGCGGTGTGGCACAACCGATGGGACCCAAGTAAGGCTGCAGTCCACCTCACCCTGGTCCTGGAAGGCGAGGCGTTGCAGATCCTGGTCGACCAACTGCTCAGCAAGCACTGGGACTTCGGGCAGCTGGTGGCGGCACTACAGCAGAGATTCGGCCGGCCAGAGAGGGAAGAGATGGCAAGAGATCGGCTGGAACAGAGACGGCAAAAGACTGGCGAGACGTGGGGCGTGCTCACCAGAGACCTGCGGAACTGCACGCGCTGAGCCTACCCGCGTTTCACGCCGTCAAGACAAGAGGAGCTGGCGCATTTCTCCGGGACCTTTCATGCATTTCTCCCAGCCCTTTCACCAGAGCAGCTGCAGCCGCATGTGCACCTGACAGACCAAACCCGGAGTGTTATCGGCTGGAGGGTAGTGAGTGACGAGAAGTGGGTAGTGGGGTGGTGTTGAAATTGTGGGTGATACTGACCAATGCCAGTTGGGGGTGCAGTACACTCTGTGAAGTCTGTGTTTCAGGCTGCAAAGCTGAAAATAAACAGACTGCTACTTGAAGATCAGCGTGTCTTCATCTTCTTTCTCTCACGCTCGCCACAATATGGTAACACAATTTCTTTCACTTTACTTACTTTTGTCAGTGACTGCATAGATGTAACATTCACAGCATGGCCAAAAGTAACCAGATGCCTTTTATGATGAATGCATTCTTCTGAAGTAGCCTTATTTTGCAAGGCCCCTAGCCATTGTTCATACCTAGCAGACACTGATTTAGTATTTTTTCATTAATACAATTAAATAAATTGTATGAAATATACATTTTTTATTTTTATTATTTTTTTTTTTTTAGCAAAAAAGGGAGTCTAATGCTTTTTTTTTTTGTTCACTTTTAACACCACTTTTAGTCATGTGGAACTGATTACTACATTTCAGTCAGGCTAATTCAGTTCATCTCTTTTTTCCAGTGCAGTGTGACAGATTTATTTATTATAAGCCTTAATTCTAATTAAAGAACAGTCATTTGGATTGCTTAGCAAAATAGTTCATTTTAAAATCAGTTAATTTACTTTCACCAGTAATTCTCCCACTTTTGTGTTTTGATGGGCAAAACAAAATTGGGCAAGTATCACAGGCTGTGATATTCAAAAGCAATTTAGCTCTGCGGTGTTTGAAGGAGCTCTGTGGTTTCTTATTAAGCTAAGATCATTTTGGAATTCTTACAGGACCGGAGGTCGTGATTAGCTGAAGAATCGAGCAGTTTTCACATTTCAGACTTCATTTAGCCATCCATTCCTGGGCGCTAGTTTGGGAGTCATGTTTTAATTTATGTCCACCAGAGACGTGAACATGACCCCCATATAGTTCCCCCTTAATACAATTAGTGGAAATGAGAAGATGGAAGACCCTCGTTTCATGACCCTTTTACCAGTGTTGTTCTTTGACAGCTCTAATACATCACAGAAACACAGACTATGACATTCTCCAGCTACTTCATTATGGAGGGCATCTAGAAAGCTCACTGTTATGTGTGATTGCCTTGTGCTTTGTGCTAGAAAAAAAATGCTGGCGTACGGATTTAGAGAGGGGTTGTTACATTCATTTCAATATCTGGCTTTTATCTTTTGACTGGTACACCAACCCAATTTCGGCATTCAGCCAACAGCTAATGAATATTTTCACTCAGATGTGCCTGCCTAATGCACAGATAATACAGGAATCAGACAAAAATGAAAACAATCAAACACATAAAAACACACATTTTTGATTACTAAAAAAAGTAAAACAAAAGTCTCAAACAGGGTTCTTTGGAGTGACATTATAGAAGAACCACTACTGAATAGAACCACAGCCTTTGATAATTACCCAACAAGCTTGATCAGGTGATTCGAAAATGAGTGTGTAGGCCAGTTGATCTTTAAGGACTGAAGTTAGTTCAAGTTAGGAGCTAGACGGACACTTTGGACCGTTTGGGAAGGAAATGGGGTGGATGCTACCATACAAAACACACAGAATAAGAGAGAAAAACAGAATGCAAACAGAGAGGAGTGGACGGAATGGGTGTGATCATCTGAGCTTATAGATATCTGAAATTTGTTTAAGTGGGTCAACATTAAACCAAATGTGAGAATGTGAAGGCTGAACCTTGATAGCTTGGTGCTAATAATGCTGAAATTCAATAGATAGACTAACAGAAATAAGCACTGGTCAATTCTGGTCTAAACAGATGGAAACAAGATGGGAGAAAACATTTTATTCCCTTGTTTTTATTTCTTCCAGATGGTTTATGTGATTTTCTGTGGCAGTTTCTCAACCAGCTAACAATAACTGCTGTTAGGGAGGACAGCGGAAGCAGCTAGGTTAGATTCTAACAGTCTGCTTCTTGTATGTCATGCTAAGTTCAGTGCATCGAATGGTGGGAGTCATCATCGGGGGGTGGGCATATTGGTTGCCTGATGCTGGGGGTTGACTTCATACTGCAGTGCTGATCTTTGCCATGCATGCCTCAAGCAAAGCTGAATCAGAGGAGGCACTGCAGACACTGAAATGGCTGAAAGAAAGGATGCCAGGATGACGGTTTGAAAAGAAGCGTAAAAATTTCAACAATTCTGATGTCATGTATATTATAAATCAACATATTTCAGTTTTTAAAGAGACAATGGCTTAAATGAGTAATACTTACTCATTAAAGAAACTCTCCGGCTCTGCAACCTTGATCATGGATGGGGCTGGAAACGACTTGAGTAACTGCACTTGGTTAATGTATTCAAGTATTGTTTTGGAAGATTTGTACTTTACTCAGGGATCATTGAAACTGAATACATGCACTTTTACTCAATTACACTTCCAAGACAAAAAACACAGTTTCTTCTTAACAGTTTCTTTTAATTTCGAATGAGTATTATTTCATTATGATAATTATGAGATTTTTTCTTACCAGTTAGTGTTCAGGTACATTTGAATCCACTGTTTTTACTAAAACATCCAGCAAAATTCATATCACTATAAAATGCTGCCTGTATGCAACGATGTCTCAGTGTGACAAACTATACTACATGTACAAAAATACTGGGACGCCTAACCATTACACCAACTGGGTGCAATGGGAATGCAATGGGAATGACATTGCATTCAAATCCATAGACCTTAATATGGAGTTGGTCCCCACTCTGCAGCTATAACAGCTTCCACTCTTCTTGGAAAAGCTTTCCACAAGATTTTGGAGTTTCTGTGGGAAATTGTGCCCATTCATTCTGTAGAGCGTTTTTGAGGTCAGTCATTGATGTGAAGGCCTGGCTCGCAATCTCTATTTCAGTTCATGCCAAAGGTGCTGGATGGGGTAGAGGTCAGGGCTCTGTGTGGCCAGTCAAGTTCTTCCACACCAAAATCATCCAAACATGTCTTTATGGAGCTTGCTTTGTGCACTGGGGCACAGTCATGCTGGAATAGAAAAGGTTCTTCCCCAAACTGTACCCACAAAGTTGGAAGTAAATATCTCGGTATGCTGAAGCACTAAGATTAAGAAATGGGCATAGCCCAAAGCCTAAAAACAGGTGTGTCCCAATACTTTTGTCCATAATGCTGTTGTACCACCACATATAACCACATTACTGCATCAATGTACAGCACTGAACATTGCTCAGAAATCTTTGAATGTGAGAGAGTTTATTAAATCCATTACTTGCTTTTTTAAAATATATCTTCTAAATAATCAAATTCCAAAACCTCATTAGCCAAAATTAAATATTTGATTAGCAGAAGTGGACACTGAGCTCACATGGCAGTGGATAGACAGTAGTACTCTGACTAAATGATGAAAAAATTAATTATTCCCCACACACTTCTCACCAAATGCATAGATCAGTGCAGGGTCATGCATGGTGGTGTAGGTTGAAGGAAACTAAATGAGGCCACTTCCCCCTAGCTGTGAAGATTAGTGTAGAACTCTGAAGTCTCAGCTAGCTAACGTGAATGCCAATCAGAGAGAAGGCTCAAATGCTGAAGCGAGGACCATGCAAGTATATAATGAATCATTACTTTAACATGAGAGAATGCGTGTTATAGTGAATAACATTACTGTCAGAGTCGGATCAAGATAGACCCAAATCAAACAGGCAACAAGGTTTATTCTGTGAAGATTTATTCAAACAGGCATCAAGGTTTATTCAGCAGATTACAAAAAAAAAACAGATACTGGCAGGGCTCCAAAACCAAAAGGCAGTCCGCCTTAATTCCAATCATCAAAATATCCCTGAAAGAGCCAAGACAAGAATCTAAGTTGAGTAATACAGGCAGGGTATTACAAATCAAGTCAAATAACAAGGAAACATTTGGTATGCAGGGATAGTCCACCACACAACCCGATCTCAAGACTTTTCATGCAGCCATCACGACATAAAATCTATTAAAAAATGTGCTGCAATCACGCTTTAGGCCTTTTTTTCATGCTAGGGCAACGCTTCATTTTTTCGTGCTAGGACAACGCTACCCTGTGTATTTTAATGCGCACTGCGCAACACCGCTAGTATCTGCGCTAACTGGTGACTGTCAGGGTTAGGGTTAGGGTTAAGGTCAGGGTTAGGGTTATGGTTAGAGTCAGGGACTTTCCCTGTCTCACGATCTTTCAAACTGTTTCAACTGCTTTGCAAACAAAAACGATAAGGAATCAACTCATTATTATTACACTTTTCGTGGAAAATGTGAACTATATTTTCACAATATTGCATACAAGTGTTCATTCATAGGCTACAACAGAAGACTGCTTTGCATGAACTGAAGGCAAAGATAGTTAAAAACTCTTGTAGCAAAGCGTTGTCCTAGCAGGAAAAAATGAAGTGTTGTTCTAGCACGAAAAAAAGGACGTTTTTGAATAGACTGTATATCGTGATGGCTTCACGAAAACTCGTGAGAGCGGGCTCCAGGAACTGATATTGGTTGATTAGTTCTGGATCACAAATGTCGATCCATCTCTTCCAAAAAGGCACTGGATGGAGCTTCATCAATGCAGTTTCACTGGTCCCTGGGGCGAGAAAGCTTTATATGACTTTAGCCAACACTTGGTATTAGGCAAAGTTACCTTAGGCTCATGTGTGGCTGTTGAAGACTGTCCTACTCTAATGACAATGTTTTTCTCTGGTGCAGTTGAATGCCTGCGTCAGCAAACCTAAAAGCATCAAAATTCACTAATTAGAGGGTCTCTGTCTGGTTACTCTGGGATTTATTGTCTAACTCCAGACTTTGTGATCTGTTGACTGATAATTTGATGAAAGGTTTGTTCGGCGTATAGTTTTGTTTGTGGAAACAAGCAACTGACAGAACAGCAAATAAATGAAACATTAAAGCAAAATATGTGAATTGTAACTTCTGAGAGCCGTTCAAATGCAAAGTATTCCTGGAGATCAGACAAATCTATTATTTTTACATGTGCTATGACAGATGGGATATGATGTCATGAGATTTCATGATAGATTCTGATCAGTAATGTAATCAGTAAAGTTGTGTTACCAGTCATTGTCATGAAATGTCATAATGCTAATTTGTACTAAGTGTACTATTGTGGCCCTGTGGTGGGCTGGCACTCCACCCAGGGTGAGTCCCGGTCTCGCACCCATTGGTCCCATGATAGGCTCCAGGTGCCCGTGAACCTAGTAAAGAATTAAGCAGTTACAGAAAATAAATGGATGAATGAATGAATGAATGTACTATTGTGAGGCATCATGATATGAAACGTAATGAAATCTGTCACGATGCTACCAGTAATGCTAGCATGACACTGTCATATTACTAATACAAATTTGCCATGACAGCATATGACATCTGTCACACAATGCTTATGCCCATGACTATGTCAAGGTCACATAGCAGCTTTCAAGTAAAGTGATACCCATTATTCTCTAATCAATCAGTTGAGCAAAGTCATGTCTGTGTTTTTTTAGATAACCGTACTTCAGAGGAAATGCACCACATGCAAGCATTAATTTTACATGTGGTGTAACTTTCTGGATAAGACTCCAACATGTTTGTTTCTGCCTTCAGTTTTTGTCATGTTCAAAGACGGATGGTGGGAAAAGCCAGTGTTTTTGTCCCCCGTGGATTTTGGTTGTGATAAAGTACAGTGGCCAGTGGAGAAACCTCTAAATTATTTTCTTTTTTTTCCCTGAAAAGAAACATTCGCTGAAGCACTGGAGTCATATTAGCACATGGTGACTACTGAGAACAATACTGCTGCACAGAGCCGGGTGCTCATTTCAACGTATATCAATAATTAATAGGAACTCCAAAAAGCCCTTGCACTCCATGCACAGGACGGCAGTGAAGCATATGAAGAAGTTAAACCATGAATAATTGGCTTCAACAATTGGATTTGTTCTTAAAATGAGTGAAAATGGAAGAAAAGTATTGCAAACTTCCAGAAAGCACCCCCTCAACACCACCTCCCTTAATCATAAGGTAAACTGCTTGTTATGAAAAAAGATCAACACCGTATTATGATGTATGACCTCGGGGTTAGACAGGTAATGCTAGCCGTAACAACTGTTGGCTCTCCGTATTTCTGCTCCATTAAACTCTGAGACTGGCCCTGATTGAACGGTTAAATAAAGTGTGTACCTTTCTCCCACACATTCTGATCAGGAAGCTCTGGGTAATGACCTTTTCCTGCACAGAGAATGGAAAGACTGGGCTCATCGCTCATGGCTCATCTTCAGTTCCCCATATCCTGTCCATCTAAATTTTCAACCACATGACAACTGTCTTCAATGTAGAGTAAAAGACGAGGAGCATACAATATTACTGTCATAAGATCCACGAAGAGGTTAAGAAATGTCACATATATTTCAAAATATAAAGGTTAAAGTACATATGATGGAAAATATAGCTGCCATGTAGGCCCAGAGGGATACCAGTATGGGGTGGTGATGTTTTTCTGAAGTGCTATATCTTTTATATATACATTTATGAAATAAACCTACGAGAAAGACTAGAACTATTGGAATTAAAGTGTAACTAGAGAAAGCTATGGATTATGCTACCAAATCACATGATTTTTCCATGCTCCACCTACAAACATGTCCTTTCCAAGCAATAATCGCTTTTTAACTTGCAATATTTTGTACAGAGTTATTCATTTAGAAGGTTGCACCGTTACATCAGATTTTTTATGTGTTCATTTTAGCATGGTGACAAATTCATTGTTGTCTCAGATATTTTGGAGGACATAGCCTTAAACAAGGGGCAACATGAGGTTAAATTAAAGTTAGTGCTCCACAAACATTGCCCATAATGATCCACTGCATTATATAGATATCTCTGTTTAGGAGCTCAGCTCTGTTTTTGGTCTAAAGGATACTTTATTGTACTTAGTATGATAGCATGATTTCTTCAAAAGAGCAAAATAAGCGTGTGTGTGTATATATATATATATATATATATATATATATATATATATACAGTACAGTGCTGTGAAAAAGTATTTGCCCCTTTTC
>JBBPCX010067855.1:0-37174 GCA_037974365.1 Hydrocynus forskahlii | reverse complement strand
ATACTGATCACCGCCTGATCATCTGGAATCATCTGCTCCTGTTTCTTCACTGGTTCAGGACTTCAGTTAGATGGTCTCTGTTCTGCTTGAATGATTCATACGTAGGTCACTGTGTGTGTTAAACAAAAACATTCCTGTGAAACTGGTCAGATTCAGGGACTGGACTGGAAATGAGAGACTTTGAAAGTCCTTCAGGAAGCCTGGAAAAAGAGTCTTTGGAAGCAAAATATGAGGAATATGAGGGGTAGCTCAAGACTTTTGCACAATACTGTATAATTCTGGAATCTGGCAAGAGCAGTACTGTGCAAAACTGAGATGGGATTTAAATCAGTCTTCCATAAGATTTTCTGTATCTCCAAGCCCATTAGGTGACTGTTGTTAGGTATCTGAGTGTTGGATATTTAACCCCATTGCACTTACTTTCAAATTTTGAGACCTCTAATGGTGAAGCTGGCGAAAGAATCTCATCCTCGTCTGATTTTAGAGAATTCTCCGCTGTCTGGTCAGCACTGCTTGCAAACCCGTTGGAGCCACAGGTCTGAGGAAACCTCATTTCGGTCACTGGGGACAGCAGATCCTCCCCGTTGATGTTCCGCACATGCTCGGTCTCTGGGCCCTGAGCTTTGTGGAGCAGCTCCAGTTCTGGGGGTTTCCTTTTCTGGCGCAGAGCCGAGGATTGACTTATCCGCTTCCGTACGATCTCATTCTCCAACACCTTCTCCAGGACCATCTCCTACAAGAAGCAGAACAGGGATACTCACTCAGACCACCTCGTCAATTCTGGCCACTTCAAAAGCTCACAGATAATTTATCCTCTGTCATTTGCTTGTTTAGTTTCACACCACAGCTGTCACATTTGGCCTCACAAGTAAAGGAAGCTTACATTTACGGCATTTACCAGACGCTTTTATCCAAAGCAGGTGTCACAAACCTGTCCAGGAAGGGCCGCTGTGGGTGCAGGTTTTCATTCCAACCAAGCAGGAGGCACACCTGATTACACTTCTGTAATCAGTTGGTCTTGGTTGTCAGTTACTCAGGTGTGGCTTCTTCTTGGTTAGAACGAGAACCTGCACCCACAGCGGCCCTTTCTGGATGGGTTTGAGACCCCTGATCCAAAGCGACTCCATTCCCTAAATACAGGGGGCAGTCTCCCTGGAGCAACTTGGCGTTAAGGGTCTTGCTCAGGAACCCAGTGGCGGTGTGCTGAAGGTAGGATTTGAGAGGCAGGTATCCTACCCACTAGGCCACCACCACCCCACTAGCTAACAAACTGGACACCCAAATCGTCAAACTGTGTTTAGTCATTTTAAACAGACTCAGAATTAGAAAATCCTGGAGGAAACTGCTTATGACACAAATACACAAAGACGAGTAGTCAAGACAACTATACTCTGAAAATGCTTTGTAAAGGTCAGTAAGAGAGGTGGAAATAAATACTATTCTCTGTGTATTTCTGACACTGTAATCTACAAGGATAAAATATCTATGAATAAACACGAAATGTAAGGTCAGAAACTATTACTGTTGTTCATAAGTTACTTGTGTACTTGTGTGTTTTTTTAAATGGACATGTTAAAAGTTCAGTGCAGAAAGCATAAATGGGACCTTTTTGGATTGCCTTTGCCTTGTACTCACAAAACTTTTGCACATAAAAAGTTAGTTGTTATACTTCCGTGAACACATGACTCAACTCATAAGCTAATTAAAAAAGTCTTTTTGAGCTAAACTGAGAGAGAAAATGTTAATCTCTGCATAGCTGTTACCCTCCAGGAACAATGTGGGTTTCTGATGCAGCACCTTTGAAGTGTTCTTGTCTTTTACTCACTAAAGGCACTTTTCCATTGGTATACAGGAACCGCGCTGTACCTAAACTCTTCTGCAATGACACTTTCTGTGTAGCACGCTTTTCTAGAGTATCTCAGTCCAGTAACAGTGTTTCTGACTCATTTCTCTCCACACAGTTTATGGCCGGTCGTCCCAAAACCAAGTCCACTGAGTCAAACCAGTGGAAAGTTTTTCTAACAGCGCCGCCTTTGTTATTGTGGTCTTTTATTTATTTATTTATTTAGTCCGGTTTAAGTTTTTCTTGTTTTTTAGCCGCGCAATGAATATCCAATGCAGATAACTTGTCCCGGTACACGTTTCTCACAGCATTAAAATCTCCCTCTGAAATTTAGCTTCAACCCAAATAGACAGTAGTGTCAACTTCCCAGTTGTTAATTTGGATCTCCATTCAATCATTCATTTATTCATTTATTCATTCATTCGTTTGTGCAGACAGCCTCTTACCAAGTGCGTCTGTGGTCATAACATTTTTTGACCAAAAAGCAGTGCGGTTCGGCCCAATGTTGGCCCTGCATTTGTTTGCAGTATGGTGCGATTCCTTGTACCAGTGGAAAAGTACCATAAGCTTATTCTGATGTTTGTTTTTGCCCATAAAAAATCCTCACCTTAGCTTGTTGCACTTCTTGCCGTGTTCCCATGATCGTGACCTTGCCCTTCTCCTCTAAGCTGCGGCCACGGTCCCGCGGACAACTCACTCGAGCTCCTGATGTTCGATTGATGAACTTCAGGGTCTCACCCCCACGACCTAAGGCACCAAACAGATTATAATTAGCGTATTTTGGGCTCTTTTGATCTGCACCTCATGAAAGTCTGGATAATTCCACTGCTGAGTTTTATAAAATGTATAGTGAAATACCTATGATTCGCCCAAAGGCAGTCTGTGGCACCTCAATCACATCAGTGATAACCTCACTGTCGGTGGCCAGTTTGTCTAGAGCACACTTCGCTATGAGGATCTGTTCAGCTGTTCCTTGGAGCAAGAAGCAGACGGAGCTCTGCTCTTCCCCATCCGGCAGCACATTCACCTGAGCCCCAGACTTCTGATTTACCTATAGAATATTGGAGCCATTAGAAAACATGTGGCAGACTCAGGTCCTACAGGATCACAGTACTGCAGAGATTACCTCATTAAACAAACCTGAATCTACTCATAAGCTAATGAGCAAGGCCTTTGTGACCTGAACCCCGTGTTCTTATGCCTTCTAAACACTGTGTGATCTTGTAAGATCATTACAAATCATACAGTACGACACAGAAAATAAACTTGGGTACGATATGTGTAGACGTTCAATGGAGTATGCGCGATTGGCATGCGTGTGTGTGTGTGTGTGTGTGTGTGTGTGTGTGAAGGCGTGCCGATGTACGGTGGCGTGTGTGTGAAGGCGTGCCGATGTACGGTGGCGTGTGTGTGAAGGCGTGCCGATGTACGGTGGCGTGTGTGTGAAGGCGTGCCGATGTACGGTGGCGTGTGTGTGAGGGCGTGCCGATGTACGGTGGCGTGTGTGTGAAGGCGTGCCGATGTATGATGGTGTGTGTAGCAGCACACACACTGAGATGGTCGTCCTAAATTTCTGACATTGTTAGCAAATCGGCATTTGGCATTCTGTCCTTGATCGCTGTGAAAACAGCTGTCTTTTATCCTCTCTCACAGTATGATATGGAACCGCCGTTTAGGAGCCACGACCAAAGAAATGAACATGATTGTCATCTTTGGTCTGGGACCACCCAAAAAATTAAATTATTATTACTACTACTACTACTAGTAACTCAGATAAGAATAAGTAGAAATCCAGTAGAAATCATCCACAGGCATAACAAAATAAAAAAGCTCTAAAGTAAAAGACAACTGCTATAACTACCAGGCAAAGTAGACACTTACCAGGTCCAGAAAGGTGCTTTGATGTCTTGCAATGGATCTGTACACATCAAGAGGCATGGAGAGCCTGGACTGCTCTGTGCTCTGACGTTCTGCTATAGGGTAAAGAAAGAAAACTTTGGTTATTTCCAGAAAGTACAAGAGCATGCAAAATATTAAGTTCTATCAGAATCAGAAAATGTTATTGATCCTGGAGGAAATTGCTTATGCTACGACTGCACAGACACAGACAAGAACAGTACAAAATATAGCATGAGACAAAAAAAAAAATCAAAATACAACTATGAGTTAAGTACACAAAGTTGAGGCTGGCTGGTCTGTGAAGCACTAGAAGGCACAGCCACCGTCATTAACCCTTAGTGGCACGGATCCGTGCTGGATGGTAAGTTGTCATACGGCCAAACAATTCCTTATATGGAGGTTTCCCTGGTTTGTGTGGATGCTGGTGGTGTCAGACGTCATGCTGAGCTTTGTTTGGTGTTCCTACGTATCGTAGAACCAAAGTTATTGTAACATGTAATAAAACTGCTACTTTGATTTAAAAAAAATAAAGCTGTCATGCACAAATGAATGTAAAAATGCTCAAAATTCTGTTATTTTAGGTCTTAGAAACAAACACAAGATCTTTGAACCCAGGAGAACTTTTAGGATAGTCTCAGCCCATAAGTGGGTGGGGAAAACCCACAGAGGGAGGGGCTCCAGAGACTAGCCAAGTGGCTGCATGCAGAGAGAAAGAGCAGCAAACGGCGAGCGTGTAGGAGAACAAACACCGGTTCTAGACTGTTTTACACTGTATATATTTCTTAAGGTCCAACACTCACCACTGCAGCTTCTTAAGTGGCGGTAAACAATGTAGCCCACTGTGGCTCCCACAGATAGTCCTGCAGCCAGGGCCACCTTCTTTCCTGAGCTCAGGCTCTTCCACGGACCCTCTCGTACCGCCGCCATCAGCTGAGCTGAGCTGAGAGAATGACCCCACCTACACAGACAAGGATTTCACACAGTAGTGTTAATCTTCATATACTGAATTCACTGAAAGATCATTACCTTCAGTTTGCGCCATGTACTGTCCAACATGGGCCTTCTGAACTGTGCCATGTAGAGAGAATGAAGGAAGAGAACACCTTAACATGTTGTGGGTGAAACTGAACATTTAACTATTTGTGTTTTGTAAGGGACTGCAATTAAAGTTGTATTTAAAACAAAACAACCTAAACACAAGATGCACACCCTCATACAACATGTTAAAAGGAAAACACCTCTGTTGGAAGTACAACAATAAACACTACTGTGCAAAAATCTAGGGTCACCCCTCATTTCTTCATATTTCACTTTCAACCATCCAGACTCTCTTGTATTTTAATGTGGTCTTGAGGAACAGTTCTCTAGGCTTCCTGAAGGACTTTCAAAGACTCTCATTTCCAGTCCAGTCCCTGAACCTGACCAGTTTCAGAGGAATGTTTTGTTTGTTAAGACACACAGTGACCTACATATGAATCATTCAAGCAGAACAAAGAGCATCTAACTGAAGTCTTGAACCAGTGAAGAAACAGGAGCTGGTGCTGCTGAATGCTGAATGGCTGGAACTCCTTTATCTAAGCTCCTTGTATTTTTAGGCACTTTGCACAGTAAAAGCCTGTCACAGTAAAACATTTGCATTTATTTAATCTACTCAATATGTTGAGATAAGACAGCCTGAGAGGCATAAAATAGTATTTTTGCACCAACAAGGTGATTCAATTCAAAATATAAAGAAATGAGGGGTGGCTCCAGACTTTTGCAGAGTACAGTATAACATCAGACAAAAAAACAACCACAGTACGAACACAACGTGGTTGTTTTGGCTCAGGCCATTCACGTGGATAAAGCTCTTTGGAAAATCACATGGGCTCATACCTTAACGCTGCCAATGCAGGATCTCAAACATCTGCCTCCCCTTTAAAGCACAGGCTAATTTCACACACACTGAACATTTATTGAACGAGAGAGGCTTTGCGACAGAAGATTAGCGACTTAAAATTACAAGCATACAGCAAAGTGGCTTTTAATGGGCTTTGCTGCCTCACTGTCCATAGGATAATGTTATGGGGGGGGGGGGGGTCATGGAGCTCTCACACCCATAAAGACTCACACCATGCAGAGCGGTTCTCACTGTGAGAGGAGGGCTGTAGGACTGTAGCTGAGAAACACAGGGGACTTAGAAACGCCAGCGTCCATCTCCACTCGACCGTTAATGTTCTCTCTCCCTCTCTTGAGCAACAAGAATAGGTAAACACGTGAAATATAATTATACAGTGACCAGTGATAAGGCGGGAAACATTTTCAATCTCACCTAAATGGGGAAATAAACAAAATAAAGAGGAAAAAACATTTGTAATAGTTCAGTGTAACAGTTCAGTGAATCAGTCTTCTTACCCGCATGCACTTCTGTTCAGGACATTAATTGTCTATTAATCGTTATTGTGATATCAGTCTCTACAATACAGATGCTGCAAAAGGCTGCAATATGCAAATGAGCCTCTAACCAATCAGTATTTTTGATCACAGCTCCAGGTGAACAAGTGGTTGTTTTGATGAAGGTTTTCAAGAAGTTCAACAAGAGTCAAATTATTTCAGTCAATTGTTAACCATTAAAAGTTTCACTAATGTATTCTACAATTGTTCCATTTCAGAATTCATCATAGTTCATTCTTACATGACCATTTTTGTTACTGTACCTTTAAGACAGAAATATGTAAATTATTTATTTTCTGATTGGCTCCCCTATATTGGAGCTCATTCAAAAGGCAACACAGAGCTGAAATGCTTCTTAGAATAAGAAGATATATTTAAATATGTTGGTTTTGTGACCAACACTATGATTTGAAATCAGGCTGTTTTTGCAGATTATGTTCCATGTATGGACTGTATGGTTTGGGAAGTAAATGTATCATGTGAAACTATTTACAGACTTGAAGCCTTTTTAAGTCTAAAAAAGTGATGTTATGGGACCTTTAATATCTTGAAAGGCATCACAATTGCAAATCGTTGCAGTAAAATCGTATTACCAATACACTAAGTGGACAACAAAAGTATTGGAATGCCTGTCCACACTTTAAAATGGAGTGGATCCCCCTTTGCAGCTAGAACAGCTTCCACTCTGCTTGGAAGGCTTTCCACAAGATTTTGGAGTTTCTGTGGGAATTTGTGTCCATTCATTCTGTAGAGCATTTATGAGGTCACGCATTGATGTGGGACAAGAAGTTCTCCTCTCAAGAAGGCCCGGTTCCAAATCTCTGTTCCAGTTCATCCCAAAGGTGTTGGATGGGGTTGAAATCAGGGCTCTAGTAAGGTTCTTCCACGCCGTACTCATCCACCCATGTCTTTATGGACCTTGCTTTGTGCACTGGAACACAGCTATGCTGGAATAGAAAAGGTTCTTCCCCAACCTGTGTCCAAAGTTAGAAGCATGACGTTGTCCAAAATGACTTAGTTTGCTGAAGCATTAAGATTGCCCTTCACTGGAATTAAGGGGCCTAGCTCAAACCCTGGAAAACAGGTGTCCCAATACTTTCGTCCATATAGTGTATCTTGCCCATATCGTGCAACATACTGAATGGAATTGCTATATGCAACAGTCTAATCACAAAACTGATACTGTCCATATCGTGCAGCCCTAGACCAGAGAAACCTCCTGCCTGCTCTCACCATCTGCTAACTTAGCTTCCACCAAACCTCCAAGCAAGGTTTAACACATAACTCATCTTCCCAGGGGTCTGTCCTGGACGGTTTTGTCTTGTAGAATGGATAAACTTGACTGTTTTGTGTTTTTATCCTCAATAAGTCAGCTGCTTTCTTTAAAAAAAATAAAATTGAAGGTTTAAACGAGGCTAGCAGCTTCCAAAACATAAACAGAAAATGAACAGCTAATGCTAATGCCTGAGTAGAACAGCATTATTGTGCAAAAAGGGTGTTTTTATGACGGATGCACCAGAGAGAAAAGCACGAGGACCTCAGAAAGGTCATATTAAAGTCCAGACACACTCATACACAGACACACACATTCACAAACACTTTCACTCAGAGAGCTGCCATACCTGAGCGTAGTCTCTAAAAGCTTGTAGTTATCTAGCACACGTTATTAATCGCGTTATTAATCCCGTTATAAAACCCGGTTCTAGCCTTGTTTACCTCAGGAACCCGGCTGGAGAAGCAGAACCCTTCCAAAGACTATGTAGAAGAAGGATTCCCTCATTGAACCGACGCTTTTCAACCTGCAGAACTGACTCGGTTCAACGGACTCGGTTGTCTTGATCCGTATACCATGCCCACACGGAATACACAGGCAGATCTGACCAGCGTGTAAATCCATATGATTACAGATCAGACAAAATAAGCAAAGGGAACGTACAGCTCGTTGCAATGTTTCTGGAACTGAAAAAGACTTCCGATCAGGTAAGCCATCTGTCTGTTTTTATGTGGTAGGCTCGTAATAAAACGCCCGTTGTTTTCATTGCGTCTTCGCTTCCCTCCTCCAGTTTTAGCTCATCTGTTTGGGGACGCGAGGAAGAGGTGCGTTATTTGCTTACTGTGTAGATCAACTTGTATACCATGTCTGACAAAATCAAGGGGCGAAAGTAGTAAAGTTGAGCCCTGTCTGAGTAATCTTTGACAGACCCTCCTACTGATGACAAAGGGGCGCATCCGAAAGGCCCAGCGGGCCCTAAATCAGAAAGACGATCTGTTATTGTACGAGTGCGTATTTGCTGACTGGGCGCGGCCAGAAACTTTTACCAGAGCCGAACCAGTTCAGGAATCAGTTTGTAATGGTCATGGCTTGTTCGCAGACATCGTTACAATAGGCCAGGTGACGCAATTTACACAGATTGTGAAATACAGTGCATCTGGAAAGTATTCACAGTCGCGCCACTTTTTCCACAGTATCCTGTTACAACCTTATTCCCCAAAAGATTAAATTCATCTTTTACCTCAATTTTCTACACTCAATATCCCATAATGACAAAGTGAAAAACGTTTGTTTGAAACTTTTGCAAATTACAATTTTAAAAAAATTACATAAGTATTCACAGCGTTTGCTCAGTACTTTGTCGAAGCACCTTTGGCAGCAATCACAGCCTCAAGTCTTTTTGAGAATGATGCTACAAGCTTGGCACACCAATTTTTTGGGCAGTTTCCCCCATTCTTCTTTGCAGAACCTCTCTAGCTCCAGATTGGATGGGGAGCGTCGGTGGACAGCGATTTTCAGTTCTCTGAAAGAGGGTTAAAATCTGGGCTCTGGCTGGGCCACTCAGTTACATTCACAGAGTTGTCCTGAAGCCACTGCTTTGTGCTTAGCGTCGTTGTCCTGTTGGAAGATGAACCTTCACCACAGAGGTTCAGAGCACTCTGAAGCAGGTTATGAAGGATATCTCTGTACATTGCTGCATTCATCTTTCCATCAACCCTGCATACACCTCTCCCTCTCCCAGTCCCTGCTGCTGAAAACAACCCCACAGCATGATGCTGCCACCTCCGTGCTTCACTGTAGGGATTGTATTAGCAAGGTCATGACCAGTGGCTGGTTTCCTCCAGGCATAACGCATTCAGAGTTCAATCTTTGTTTCATCAGACCAGAGAATTTTTTGTTCTCATGGTCTGAGAGTCTTTCAGGCGCCTTTTGGCAAACTCCAGGCGGGCTGTCATATGCCTTTTACTGAGGAGTGGCTTCTGTCTGGCTATGAAGTTAAAACCTTTGCCTGCATTGGAGGAAAAATGGTGCTCAATTTCAGGAAAAGATCACCTCCAACAACAGTTAAGCAAGCTGGTGGATTGATCATCAAGGTAGAATGGGTAAAAATTGTAGTTGGCTACAAAAAGAATGTTCCTTTTACATCCTCCTCAGTTATTTTGAAAAACGTCTGAAAAGCAGCTTAGGTGGGCTTAATAAGTACATGTAAAGTAAAGTAGCCCCTTATAGTCACGTGTAAACACACCACTGTGTAAACTGTGTGAAAGTCTTCCTTTGCATTTAACCCATTCGCCAAGTGAGGCAGTGGGCTGCCACCCATGAGGGGTTGTGGGCACAGAACCTTACTCAAGGATAATCCAGTGATGAGGGATTCAAACCCACAACCTTCTGAGTGCAGGGGCAACGCCCTAACCACTAGGCAACCAGCTGCCTCGGTGAGGTCATGAAGAAACGTCACTGATAAACAGTTTTGCTTCAAGTCATGAAAGTGCAAAACTAGGAATCCTACTCAGCCTGGTTAGTGGTGGTGTTGGGTTTTTTTATGGGTCAGTTTGGAGTAAACGAATATTAATTTCCCATGATGATAAGTAGAAGATCCCTTCTACTCACCATTATGCCCATCATATATGTTCTTTTATAGGGGGAACAGTTGTTCCAAGCACCCTAAAAGGATGGTTAAAGCCACAATGTTTAAAGTGTTTTTTTTATTGATGTGAACAGGTGCAGCAGAGGATTATCAATGTTTCTTTAATGGTAATACTGCATTAAACAACAATGGGAAGTTGTCAGTCTGCTGAGTCTCCACATGTTACTATGGGGTAAGGCTTTATATCAGAAACATAAACTGAGTTTAGATGTTGCCAAAAACGACAACCTGATGCAATTTAGATTGGAACTGAAATTAAACTAATCATTTAAGAAAATTAATTTTCTACTTGTATGTTACAAGAACATTATTGATTAAATACTGGCCTGTAATAGTTTATATATCATATACTGTATCTGTAATAATTGGTGTGTATTCTGTTATTGTACTAATATATAATTATATATTTTTATATATAATGGCCTATAACAGTATGAAGTACCACTTGTGGGGTGTAGGTACAATATATTAAGACATCAGCTTCAAGCCAGTTTTCAGTATGTGTTCAATGATCAGTTCAAAGATGAATGTTAGTCTTGATGTTCAGTTTGTGTTGTTTGATAGTGAGGACTACTTTGAAGAACAGACCCACTCACTCAGATCCTTTCTGAGAGAAAGACTAAAGAAGAAGTTCCAAGGCCTTGCAGAATCCCCTTCATATGTTCCAATGAAACTATATTTATTCACGGAAAAGAATGAAGGGATCAAACCTGAACAAGTGACGGAAGGCCTGAAATACACCACTGATGATTTACTTAAAGATAAGGATGTAATTGAGTATGACGAGCTCTTCAAGCCATGTCCCTTCACCAACAAAGATGTCAGGACTGTTTTGATGAAAGGGATATCTGGGATTGGCAAAACAACCGCTATAAAGAAGTTTGTTTTAGACTGGACAGAAGACAAAACACATCAGGACATCACTTTTGTTCTGCCGTTTAATCTTTCAGAGCTGAGCTCTATGAAGACCAAGAAAATCAGCTTCGTTCAACTTTTAGGTTGGTTCTTTCCAGAGCTGACTGACCTTGAGACTTTAAGACATTCTAAAGTCCTCCTTGTGCTTGATGAATTGAGCAAGTGTGGACTCAAACTGAACTTCTGGAGCACAAAATCTTGTGGCGATCCAGCGAAGGAGTTGTCACTGAGTGCACTGCTCGTGAACCTTGTGAGGGGGGATTTGTGCCCAAATTCCCAGATCTGGGTAACATCAAATTCAGAGGAAGCTGATTTGATCCCTTATAAATATGTGCAGCGAACTGTTGAGATTCAGGGTCTGGATGATGTAGAATGGGAGGATTACGTCAGAAGATTTACTGGTGACAGTAGAGCAGCAGCAAGAGCAATCGTCCATATGAAGTCATCGAGTAGTCTGTACTTCATGCGTTCACAGCCACTGTTTTGTCAGATTGCTGCCAGTGTTTTGGAAGAACTGATGACAAACGCCTGTAACACAGAGCTACCGGTGACTTTAACAGAGATTTACACACATTTCCTGATCATCCAGTTGAGAAGAAAGGCTTCCCATGGAAAGGCTGAGGTAAAGCCGATGAAGACAGATTCTGAGGAGATCTTAGAATTAGGCAAACTAGCATGGCATACCCTTGAGAAAGACACTTTAACAGTTTTGGAAGAAGATCTGCAAGAGTGTGATGTAGCCCAGTCAGCTGCAGCTCACCTTTCTCAGAGGTGGCCCACCTTTTTTGAAGAGGGTGAACAAAGTCAAGGGAAGGCATACCACTTTGTACACCAGAGCATTCAGGCATACCTTTCTGCACTGTATGTGTTTGTAAAATATGTGCCCAGCAAAGGTAATGTGTTCAAATGCACAAAAAAAGCAGAGGCACCACCTAATATTCACAGAAGAGCTGTGGATAAAGCTTTAAGCAGCAAGAAGGGTAGATTCTATTTCTTCCTCACGTTCCTCCTTGGAATATCTGCAGGTTCCAGCTACAAGCACTTGTCTTGCATTCTTCCTGATACCTGTCAACAAGAGAGCTCAGAGAGCATCGTCCCTTACATATTCAACAAAGTTGAGAACAGCTCATCTCTAAACATGTCAGCTAATCTCATCCGCTGTCTTGATGAACTGGATGTGTCGTATCCTGTCGGCAAATATGAAATCCAGGGTCTGCAAAAAGAAATGAGACCCTCAGAGTGGTGTGCTTTGGCCAAAACCTTGCTGAACTCTGAGGATCAGCCGAGAATTCTGGATATTAGGGAATATCTCAACCCAGATGTGGCCTTTATGAGACTTTTGCCAGTTATCAAGTCCTCTACAGTTCTTAGGTAAGTAATGATTTGTGAATGTGTTATTCTACTTGCACTGCAGATGCACTTTTTCATTGAGAAGCTCATGATTCGAGCAGTAAAAACACAAATGTATAAAGAGTATGTGGTCTCCTTCTGTAAAATACAGGAACCAGTTTGAGAGATGATATTTACATTTACATTTACGGCATTTAGCCGACGTTCTTGTCCAGAGCAACGTACCTCAGTGCTCAAATAGTCCACATCTGTTTCTTAAACCTGTAAAGCTAAACTTAAATCAGCGTCCGCTATTCAACCAAGTTACTGCACACTAGGTACACCTAAACGACACCTGTCAAAGAAAAGCCAGAAGTTAAGAAGTAAGGAAAGAATAAGAGGGGTTTTTTGTTTGTTTGTTTTTGGGAGAAATAAGCAAGCAGAAATGAGAGAAATAGTTAGTCACCAAGGTGCTCCTTGAAGAGGTGGGTCTTCAGATGACGCTTGAAGACAGCGAGAGGACGAAAAGTGACGTTGTTTAATCAGTGCTGATATGTAAGGGGGTGCAAGTCCATTCTTGGCCTAAGGTTTGGTTTGGAACTTAATGTGAGCGGCCACAGGGAGCCAGTGAAGGTTACTTAGTAAAGGTGTTGTGAGTGAACTTAGGAACATTGAAGACTAACCTCGCAGCTGCATTCTGAATCAGCTGAAGTGGTTTTGTTACTTTCAGTGCATCCTGTTTAGTTTACTTAAGCATAATTGCCTGACTGTTGCTGACAATGTTGGGTTTTTCTGTGTAAGCATACATCACAATCAGTTAAACAGTGATTATGTCTGTTCACAGTTCAATCTTTGATATCCATAACTCCATGAACAAATAGCATGGCTGGTGAGGGCTTGAATTCTCCTGACATTCGGGCTTTTTGAGAGGATGCTAAACCATATCTTTGAGATGACACTTTTTCCCTTGCACAGACTCTGTGAATGTTCGGACCTGACCTGGATGTTGCTTGCTTCTGCTCTGAGATCACCATGCAACATCATCATAGAAATCGACATAGAGGATCATTTAATCAAAAAGAGATCCAAAAACATTCACTTTCTAGCCAATGGTTTGAAAAGTCCGAACTGCAAAGTGGAGATCCTCAGGTGAAGTATCAAAACATATTTGTAAAATATTGGTGTGTAGTCGGGCATTAACAGAAAAGTCAACTAGTCGACTTCAGAGGCACAAGTCGACGCCCTCTGAGAGAAGTCAATAAGTCGTGTGTTTTTTCCTCTCTCTGTGCGCGTGCTTGTGTACACAGTGCAGTCTCTACCTCTGATTGGCTTGCGCTGACACGCGTTCCTTGACTTAACCAATTATTTTAGTCCCTTCATAAAAAGAGCAGTAATGTTGGCGCGAGAGGAATCTAAACACAAAACCATAACAAGACGAGAGACTTGGCAGCAGAGGAGACAGACACTCTAGACCACATGAGTAGCCCACAGACTTGTTCTAAATATAGCACAACTCCAGTGAGCAGCATTTAACATTTAATATTATACTGTCGCTATTCTTCTTTAATCACATTTGCATTTCTATAGATTTTGTCAGGGCTAGGGACAGTAACGGTTGGTGGCCGCTAGAGGCCGCCCTTGTTTAAGTTTGGTATTTAGGTTTCGTTTTGTACTTTTATTTTGAAGTGTATGGTGTATAGTCACAGCTGGGTTGTGTTTTGGTTAGGATTAGTGTTTGAAGTACTTAAGTTCATTAGTGACCGACCTGGGTTGTTGGTGAACCGTCATGATAGCTGTGGTTGTGGATTCTCTTACCATCCTTTCGTTTTAGTTTTGGAGTTTAGTTTTCAAGTCATCACGCTTGTTTTCTTTGTTTAAATAAAGATCTTTAATCATGGAAGTCTGTGTTTGCGCCTGCCCTCATTGTGTGGATGAGTGGAGAGACGTGACAGATTTGGAAATGATATTATCCAAAAAAAATGCATTTAAAACATGTTTATTATACATGAAGTTTAGATAAGTTTAGGTAAACTCTGTTCTAGTGTATCAAACTGGGAGCCCTTCATATGGCTCAGTACCCGTGAAGTAGCTCTCAGTTTCAAAAAGGTTGGTGACCCCTGCTCTAGACACACAAACAGCAAGGTGACCTGCATGATCTGCACGTCGGCATTAAAGTACAGTAACAGTACCGGTGTTCTGCACGGCATCCGCTTGCTAACATGGCTAACGTTAGCACTGCAGAGAATCGTCCAGTCCAGAGGACGCTGAGTGGCTGCACGGGTTAAGCTCTTCCCGCTTTCTCTTGTACACTTAAATTTACCAGAAAATTCAAGGTATCAGCCTCTGTTTTGTTTTGTTTAATTGTCATGTTGACTGTTAATGTTACAGAGAACATTAAAAGTTGGTCATTTTTGGACACCTGTGTTCCTCCGCTGCATGTGCAATAACGTCATCAAACGACTAGTTGACTCAACTTCAACTTCGTTGATGGATAAATAGTTCTGAAAAAATCTGAAGTCATTAATGCCTTAGTGTGTAGTATTTTGAAATTAATAGAAGGTGTAAAGGAATAGTTTTAATATTAGTTTCTGCTAATAAGCCACCATTCTCTCTTTAGCTTGATGTAATGAAACCAATCCTTACAGCTAAAGGTAAAATCGGATGTATAAAGCGACTGTTACTTACTGCACTTACAGTTTCACCTCATGGGATGGATTCGTGTGGAGCATGTTAATAAAAACTTAAAATAGTTTGTTTAATAGCATCCTTTCTCAACCTTTTATCATTTATAAGCCACATATAGTACCTTGTACAATCCACCCCTATGAATGTATCCTAAATATATCCTAATATGAATGTATCCTCATTATCTAATAAAATTTAGAAATAAATATATATTTGGCAAAGGTCCCATTTGCAATAGTAGCTATAAGTTTTTCCAGACAATCAGGGAATGCTACAGATTTTCAGTTTGACTGAAGTCAAGACTTTGGTCTTTACTCT
The DNA here is from genome assembly GCA_037974365.1 of Hydrocynus forskahlii. NCBI lineage: Eukaryota > Metazoa > Chordata > Actinopteri > Characiformes > Alestidae > Hydrocynus > Hydrocynus forskahlii. The sequence goes on along the minus strand of JBBPCX010067855.1, from coordinate 21,832 downwards.
CTGGTAATGGAGGCCTTGAGTCACTGCTATAGTTTGAGGCAGGAGGTATGTGTAAAATCTCAAATTAATGAATAAACAAAGGACAGGGACATATATATATATATATATATATATATATATATATACAGTAAACCCCCACTTATCGTGTGGTTACGTTCCAAGAGCACTCGCATATAGTGGAGAAACCGTGTTGTGATGTGGTAAAAAAAAAAAAGCCTATTTTTATTGTGTAAATCCTAAATACGCCCCCAAATATGTTCCCAAAATACTTTAATTTCATTTTAAAATCATTACCCTTAAAGAAAAAGTAAAGGTAAACCCGTATTATACTGAACTCCTGCAGTGCTAGAATGTAAATACCGATGTTACCCCTATATAGACTGTACTGGAATTCATGCACAGGCGTTTTCTTTGGTATAAGCAGGTAATAAAAGTTTTCACAGTAATAAAAATACAGTACAGAGCTTTAAGAGGAACAAGATGAAAAACACAAGAACACTCAAGACGCTCCACGGGGGAAATTCTGGTCTGTAGCAGCGTCAAAGGGCAGCAGCCAATCAGCAGCAAGAAGAAATAAATAGCGTTCTCAGATTGGCTACTTTCAAACCTCCCACCTCTGAGTACAGCGGTATTTCACCATCCCAAGACGAGCTTTCTTTGTGTTTCTCTCAACAATACCAAAACATTTATAGTTATTTTTTATATGGAAATGTAGCTGAATCCGAGGGAGCGTGGCGGACGAGGCCCGGACGTCACAAAAGCAAAAAAAATTGTGGAGGATATCTGCAATTTCCAAGAACAATTATTAGTTCGGTTCTTAGAAAAAAATGGACTTAAACAGCGAATGCTGATCCGCGTTAAAGTGGGGGTTTACTGTATATACTAACTAGACAATGGGAACACCTGAGCAGGAGAGGAGACAAGAAGAAAGCAGTGACCAAGGAGCTTCCAAGCAATATTGGTGTTGATTCTTTTCTATATCCGCTGTAAATGGTGGTACAAATGGGACATTTTCTACAGCACCACTGTCCTTGTCTGGGGCTTGTTGCATTTGACTGAATAAAGGTGAATTTCTCTGTGCATTTTTTTTTTTATTATTCTTTTTGTCTCAAATTCTCTTTGTCTTTTTAAGGACACCACATTGTCGTTATGATGGTAAAGGAGAGCCTGACCCTCTATTTTCAGCTCTTCTAACTAACTCAGCGCATCTACGAGAACTTAACTTGAGAACTTCATATTTTGTAAGTGACGAAACAGTGGAAGACCTGACCAAAATATTAGTGGACCCTGGATGTCATCTGGAAAAGCTTGTGTAAGTAAGCACCAGATCAGACTACCCAGAATAAGAGTGGTGGTGATCTCAAATTTTTTTGTTTTTGTTTGTTTGTTTTTTGGTTACTATAATATATAAGACAATCCAAGCAATGTAAAAAATATATAATCCTAAGTATTTTTTTTTACCATGAATGACTTATGTTTAAATGTTTTTTTGTCTTCCACAGCTTACAATACAGCAGCAGACTCACAGGCAACAGTTTCAAGGCCTTGGCTCGAGCTCTTGGTAGCAGTACTTGCTATTTGAAGGAACTAGATTTGAGCCACTGGAGTCAGCAGGGAGATGAAGATGAAGTTCTACTACTGTGTGAAGGACTTAGAAAGCCTTGCTGCCAAATTAGGGCTTTGAGGTCAATTGCAAAAAGAGTGACAGTCATTAAGCCCCTTTACATATAGCAATTACTATAGATTTTTCAAGAAATTAACTGGATTTAGCTCAGCTCTGTGAGCCTTTTCAGCATGTTAGCTCTTAGGCCTCGTTCACATGGACGTCTTAATCTTGGATAAATGAACACGTTCTGAACGCCTGGAACCACGAACACCTGAAAAACGCCTGATTCAGATGTCCGTATGAATGAGGCCTTAGTGAATTAAAGTCGTAATGACATTTATCTTTCATGTGTGATTTGCATAAAGGAGGCAACAGTATAAATATTATAATATTCTTCCCACATTTACTGTTCACTTTGTTTTTACATCTTTCCTCCATCTCATGTTTTTCTGTTTCTTCAGTTTAGAATCTTGTTCTGTGACCCAGAAAGGGTTTGCTGCATTGGTCTCAGCTTTATCTTCAAACCCCTCACACCTGAGACGGCTGGATCTGAGTTACAGCAGACCCGGACTTGACCCTTTTAAGCAACTTTGCTCTTTGCTGAAGAACCCAAACTTCAAACTGGAGATGCTGAGAATGGTTAATACTGACTGGTGGCAGTTTCATGTCCCACCTGGTACTTCTGTGAGGTTGGTGTTCACATATTCACAGCTTACTTCATACAGCGTGTCACCATTTATTACTTCATATTTCCATTTTAAAGTGGACATATTATACCTCTTTTTAAACAAGTTATAACAGATCTATGAAGTCCTTGCACAAAATCACTCTCACATAAAGAGATCTCACCAGCTCTATTCTCTACAGTTTCAGTCCCTTTCAAAATGAGCCGTTTAAGGGCTCTGTCACTTTTATGCAAATAAGTCATTGGTGGCCACGCCCCACCCATCCCATGCTTATGCTGTGCATTTAACACATGTGAAAATGGCAGAAAACAGAGGCGCTAGCAGCCCTATATGTTGGAACCCGAGTCAGACCCAGAGCGAGATGAACACAACACTTGATGAGTGACTTGCCTTTGCCTGTAGCCTTAGAGCTCGGCATCTTATGCATGCTCGTAAAACCAGCAGACAAAAATGGCAGATCTTCAACTAAACTAGTGGATGGGACAGATGAGGGGTAGTTCTATGCAAATTTCCTCATCCTGACGTCACAATAGGGGTCCGTCCAAATGGCTCATAGAAGTATATGATTCCTGACACCAAAATCTTTAAATTTTTCATGCTTGGAGTGTTTATAGGAGCAGTAGAGACACAAATGGAAATACAAAAGGATGCAAAAAGTGAGTTTTGTGTAAAATGTCCTCTTTAATAAACCATGTTACTGTTCATAATATAAAACATATAAATCATCTGCAAGGGAACAGGAAAAAGGAGAACCAGGTGTCACATCCTTTTAAATTTTATTGTATGATTGAATGTATATATTGTAGTACAGAAGAGGCAAAACTGTTATGAACTAAAACTACCAGAACAAAGCGATGCTAGAGGTGATGTCTGAACTGGGAAAAATGATGAGAGAATTAAAAAGATTTTCTCCCAAATACCAATAAAACAGCCAGGAAGTAAGTTTTTTGTTTTGTTTTGAGGTACTGTATCTTATTTCACATCACTGGCCTCATCTGGTTGAGCTTGTTAGTTCATTCATAGGGTACTTGTGTTTAAAGCCAGGTTTTTAGGATAATCTGTGCTTCAGTACATATTGTATTGCATTACATTCATCTGACAGGCGCTTTTATCCAAAGCAACTAACAATATGAATAAACATATTCATCTCTTGATTATATGGAATGGGTGTTTTATGTGATTAGATCTGAAGAAGTGAACTGTTTTCTCACAGCATAATGTGCTTAACATGAATACAGTGACCACCTAAAGCAAAGCAAATGTCTGGAGCCCAAGTTGTGATTTCCTGCTGAAGCTTGTTGCCTGATGTTTTAGGTTTGAAGGTTTTGAAGGATTTAGGGTTTATATTTTTGTCACGTTTCCCTATAACTCCTGAATGAGGGCAGGTCCAAATACAGACTTCCATTTGAACTTCTTTATTTAAACACAACAAAAACAGGCATAAGGGCCTAACCAAAACACAAAACAAACGGAGAATGGAGCACAAAACAAAGCAGCATGACGGTGGACTGACACTTAGGTCCACCACAAACGAACTTAAATACAAAACTCACAGTTCCACAAACCAATAGCAACTCAAACCCCATTTTCTCTGAGCACACTGGTCAGCTAAAACAGTGTGTAACAAACAGACATCACAATAAAAGTCCCCAAAATACTCACACAAAAGAACATAAAAAGGACGGCCTCTAGCGGCCGCTGACAGGACCTGACAATTTTAAGATTTATTGTTAAAATATTTGAATATATATTGTATTTTCAAGATATTGAAACAATTTTCAGAATTCTTGGATATTCCTTTGAATTTCATGTATTGTTTGCTATAGACAAAACCTTACTGATATCACAAGTGAAGCCTTCAAAGCATTGGCGTCAGCCCTCAGCTCATCAAACCTCAGAGTGCTGGACCTCAGTATTAACAAGCTGGGAGATTCCTCCGTGGAGCTTCTTTCGACTGGACTGAGCCATTTTGCATGCAAACTTGAGGTTCTTAAGTGAGTCTAAGTATGGAATTACAGCACACTGAATGGTTTAGCAGTTGTCTTGCCACATGATCTCCAACACTGAAAAGGTAGTTATGGATTAAATATGTTCCATCATCGTATTTCTTCGTTTTTAACATGAAAACTCTTTAATATTAAATTAGTCACCAAAACAGGACATAGATATACTTGTTGTTGCAAATCTCTGTTAAAACACTGGAATGACACCAGTGATCATACCCAGTGTAGTTTATAGCACTTGTCAGCACCATAATTGAAGAGCAAATTTCCAAAACTCAGAGTCCATTTTTTGTGATTTTTTTAGGTAATTACTATTTGCATATTTTTACATGACCTCTTTATGTGCAATAGTATAACCGACCAAAACTTGCATAATACACAGTACAAGATTAGGAGAATTTCCAAAACTCACTCAGTCCACTCACACAGTCGCCAGTGCAACTTACTTACCCAAAGTGTTTACAATTTTTATGCAGTTAGCGGTTATTGACTCTATGCTCTGTCATGTAGTCGGATATATTTTTTAAACAAATTTGCCCAAACTAAAATGTGCAGGAGTTGCACTTTAGAAACAGGCATTGAAAAATAACTGTAAAATTTAAATTAAAAAAATGATTTCTGTAAGAATTGCTTTCCAATAGGTAAAACAAGTAAAAAATGCTTTTGGACTGAGTGAGTTTTGGAATTTTGCTCTTCAATTAATACCACCCTTGGTAATTAAAAATGTTGTTGTTAATTAGATCAACCTCACACTGAAAATATGCTGAGAAAGATCTTATGAATATTCATAGCATTTAGTGAAAGAGCCTGAAATGACATGAAAAGAAATATGTTATAAAATGTCACTGATTTCAGGTGTTTTGTTTTTTTAAGAATGGCACGATGCAACATCACAGAGGTGGGAGCTTCTGCACTGGCGAATGCTTTGCACCTAAATCCTTCTTACCTGCGAGAATTAGACCTGAGTTACAATCCTGTAGAAGGAACTGGCTTTAACCAGCTCAACTCTCTTGTGGTGGATCCAGCCTTTAAACTGGAGAAAATCATGTGAGTCTGCTTAAGACAGGAGTTTTTAATGATGTTCCTGAAATTAGATGTTTTACACTGACACAGCTCATTTAAATCATTAGCAAGCCCTTCATATTGTTAAAATGCGTGATAGCATAGGAGAACATAGGAGTTTTGATCAGTTATACTATTGCACATAAAAAGGTCATGTAAAAATATGCAAATAGTAGTGTTACCTAAAAAAATCACAAAAAATGGATTGCGTGAGTTTGGAAATTTGCTCTTCAGTTGTGCTGTGCAGGTACAAGATCTTTATTTAGTGCAGTAATCAGTCAAAGGGTTAGGTTACTGGTGGCAGTTTGGACACCCATTGTCCTCAATAGTCAGCCCTGAATAGTTGAATAGTTGATTTCTGGTTCCTTATAATTAATCTGTCAAATAACTCTTGAAGACTTCTTGAATTTAACAAGTTGTGTTTTATTTTATATTAGTTATTTATTTTCAGCATAAAATAAGATAATACTTGATTAATCCCCAGGTGGGGAATTTTTTGTATTACAGCAGCAGAAAAGACACTGCAATAACATACAATAAAAAAAGTCTGTGCTCCTTGGTGCATTATAATGCTATCGTGTATTATAATGCCAGTTAAATGTCTTGGCCTTTTGTATATATTTTTACATAAAGTTAATTTTATATTAGGGAACTCTCACTGTGGCCCATATCACAGCCCATAGCGATGTGTCTCCCTAAATTCATTATTAGGGCCTTATAGATACAGACTTAAAGTTACAACATGATGTTTTAAAATATTAAATAAGCTGTCTAACATTTCAGTTACAGTTAGATGCTAAGAGGTAAACAGCCATACCAATTAAACAAGCTATTGTTATTTTATTTATTTCTTAAGGGGACACGTTTTCCATTGACGGCCCATACGGTTCTTATTATGGCACTGATTATAGTTATTAGTTATTTTTGGGACTGTCAAATACATTTTCCTGTGTTTCCAACAGTGCAGAGGGCGTAGGAGAAGAACACAGCATTGAAGTTCTTCGGCAATGTAAGGACATTTTCATGCTAAAAATCAGATGTGAATTATGATTTCAAAATCATTGCGTGCACATTAAATGTGTCTGTATCTTTCTTCTCCTCAGATGAATGTTCATTGACACTGAACCCCAACACAGCCGCAAAGGATGTGCAGGTATCTGAAGGGGACAAAGAAGCATCGCACTGCCGTGACCCAAAGCCTCTCCAAGAACACCCAGAGAGGTTCGAGGTACCTTCCCAAGTGATGTGTCAAGAAGGGCTTACTGGTTGCCACTTCTGCCAAGTGGAGTGGTTCGGAAGGTATGCCACTATTGGGATGGCCTACAAGGACATGAGTAGGAAGGGGCACTTTACAGCCTGTAGCCCAGGACACAACAAGAAGTCATGGGCCATTAATGTGATGACACCATTTCCTTTGTGTGAGGCTCTTCATGATGGGGTGAGAACTCGACTTCCTGATTGTTCTCCCTTTAGAGTTGGAGTGCATCTGAACTGGCCTACAGGCACTCTGTCTTTCTATGACATCACAAATGATGAGGCTAAACTCATTCACACATTTTATACAAAGTTCACCGGACCGCTCTTTCTGGTATTTAGTATGTCTGCTGGGATACGCCTGCTGCCTCCAAACCCCGGCCCGGTCTGCATCCATGATCATGACCCCTGGGACATGTTCCGAGGGGCCAAGGACTGTAAGGGATGCAATGGATCAAAGGCTTGGCCATGAGGGAAATTGAAGAGCAAAATTCCCAAACTCACTCACTCAAGCATTTTTTCCCCCTGAAAATCGTGTTTTACTTGTTTTACCTATCGGAAAGCAATTCTTACAGGAAATCATTTTTTTAAACTGAAATTTTACAGTTACTTGTGCATGTTTCTGAAGTACAACCCCTGCACATATTAGTTTGGGCAAATTTGTTTAAAAAATATAATGAAAACAATTTTTAAGTGAATCGATATTCAATGTCACAAAACTACTACGTGACACAGCACAGAGTCAATGACTGCATGAAAATTGTAAAAATACTGGGTAAGTAAGTGGCACTGGCGACTGTGCGAGTGGACCTAATCACCTAATCTTGTACCATGTATTATGCAAGGATGTATTATGCAAAACCTTTAGGAAGGTATGTCACCACACAGTAACGCACTTTTCTTCGGGATCCCTGGCAAGAGCCTGCAGAGCCTCCATACATCCAAAACTCTGCAGCTAGGATCCTGATGAGAGGGTGCAAATATGAGCACATCACTCCCGTCCTCCACTCACTCCACTGGCTTCCTGTCTCCGTCAGGATTGAATATAAGTTTTCCCTCCTCACACACCAGTGCGGATGTAATGATGTAATGCTTCTGAAATGTCCATGGCAGTTCGGGTTTTTTTTAGAGGAATTAACTGATATGTCTTTGAAACTTCAATCCATGACCACAAGAATAGTGATATTACCAAATCTGTAATAAAATCCACTCTAATATAGGACCAGGGATGGCAAGGAACCTCAGTTCTTAAATAGTTCTTAAATAGTAACTATGTTCATTTCAAATTGGCAGGAAGGATCATCAGCTTTAATGTTTTTAGAGCCTGGTATGTAAGTAACTGTAAAACTAAAACCCACCCAAAAAGGCCCATTGTAGAAATCAGCAGGTACATCAGGCTACATTACATCTCATCTCAGCTCAACTGAATGATCAGCCCACAACCCTGTCATTTACCTGTTTAACAGCTTTTTGACATGTAGCTTTCCTCTTCTGGCCTGCTAGTAACCAGAACAAAAATTGACTATTTTGTTTTTGTATGTAATCAAATAAAACACTGTCTGCATGTGAAATTGAGGAGCAAATTTCCAAAACTCAGTCCATTTTTTGTGACTTTTTAGGTAACACTACTATTGGCATATTTTTACATGACCTCTTTATGTGCAATAGCATAACTGACTCAGTCCTTGCATAATACACAGTACAAGATTTGGTGAATTTCCATAACTCACTCAGTCCACTGGCACAGTCTCGAGTGGTACTTACTTACCCAGTATGTTCACAATTTTTATGCAGTTAGCTGTCATTGGCTCTATTCAGTGTCATGTAGTAGGATATAAATATTAAACTTGTACGTAATCTTGTGACATTGAATATCGATTTACTTAGATTTTTCAGACATTGTTCAACTCTAAAATTTCAATGTAATAATTATTTCCTGTAAAAAATGCTTTCCAATAGGTTAAACAAGTAAAATACGATTTTCCGAAAATAATGCTATTGGACTGACTGAGTTTTGGAAATTTGCTCTTCAACTGTGTATATTTGCTAACGAGCGATGAGGTGTGAAATGGGAGAGGTGAATCCCATTGTAGTGAAAACAGTTCTTGTCTCACCACAGACAGCTGTGCCAAGAAAAATACTTAGTTTCTTGTTTAGTGCAGCTGAGTGACCTTCAAAACAGGAGGAAATTGCATTATATGTACTGAGAAATGTAAACCATTTTTATATGTTAAAATAAGCTCAACAACATCAAAACTACTGCAAAAACTAAACTGATATAAACATGTATTTTCATATGAAAAAATAGTTAATCAAAGATGGCAAATGAATAAATAACCTGAACTTATATAATAGTTCAGTTGGAGCAGTAAGTAGTTAGACAGTGTTGTTTCACTGTTTAACAGCACAATAGAGAACCTGGAGAAACTGTGCGCTTTAATATGGAGGCGTTTTGATTATTTGAAGCCTATAGATGACGTGGTGAAAGGTCAAGGAAATCTGCCTAATTGTCCAGGACAGAGGGAGCCAGATATCAAACATGCACTTAAACATTTGATAATAAAAATAATAGGAAATAATAACAGTAACAACAACAACAATAATAATAGTAATAATAATAATCCATTTAGAATGATCACTATTAATAGTAGTAGTATTTTTGGAGTACTCCTTGGAGTTTTAATGGTGAACCTAAATGGTTTTCTGTGACGGAGCATCTGACCGAAGTGTCCTTCAAAAATACCACTACTACTACTACTGCTAACAATAATAATGATCTTCTTAAAAAACATGACATTGACATTACAAGAAAGTGGGTGGATATCTGCGTTACCACAAATGTGCAATTATTCGAATTTTCGCCAGCAATTATTGGGTTCTAAGAAAAAATGGCTGAATTTGAAACACTTTAATATCATTTTAAACTCAGCTTAATACATTACCCTTAAAATGTAAATGTAAACCCGACGTGCTGGACATTGTACACTGAACTGCCGTCTCCCACAATTAATTCAGGCAAGCATGTTGTCTTTGGTATGCGCTGCCGTTTTCTTTTGTATAAGCAGGGTAAATACAATAATAATTTAATTTAATTTTTAGTAATAAAAATACAGTAAAACGTAGGAGTAATCACCAATATTTTTTACAGTTCAATAATTTACTGTTTTCCTGAGTGGTGGTCTTATTCAGCCTTCCCCTGCTCCGAGTACAGGTATTTAATCCTCTGAGGTCGGCAATCCCTCCTGAGGGATATTTTGACTGTTCCAAGACAATCATTTGAAGCTCCGTGAGTTTTTGTCCTAGACACATTTAGTTAACACCGCTAGAAACCTTGAATCTTTTCAAATATGTGTTTTAATTAAAATATATTGATGGCGCTTTGTAAATAGAATGAAAAGAACTCTTGAGATTCTCGGTGCTCAAGCAGCAAGCAGCCTGTTAAAAGAGCTTTCTTTGTGTTCTCTGGACAGTACAAAAACATTAATACAGTTATATTTTAGATGAAAATGCAGCTGAATTTACGTTAATATTTATGTTACAAAATTAGAAAATTATATATTTTTTAATAATTTAGCGCTAAAATGTGTGAGGAATTAAATATTGCCAGGAAAAAGCAAAAGAATAGTGGAGGATATCTGCGGTTTCCACGAATTTGCTGGAGTTTTCGCCAATTATTAGTTCGGTTCTAAGAAAAAATTACTGAATCCGAAACACTTCAATTTCATTTTAAAGTCAGCTTAATACATTACCCTTAACGAAAATGTAAAGGTAAACCAGTAAAGGTGCTGGACAGTTTACACTGAATTGCCTTCTCCCACAATTAATGCAAGCATGTTTTCTTTAGTATGCGCTGCTATTTTCTTTGGTATAAGCAGGTAAATACAGTAATAATTTATTTAAATTTTTAGTAATAAAAATACAGTAAAATGTATGGGTAATCACCAATAATTTGTACAGTTCAGTAATTTACTGTTCATCAGCAGCGTGTCTTATGAAGGCCTTCGTGTCGTAGTGACCCGCCGGTTAAAGCAGACACTGGACGGAGATTGAGCTCAACAGCCTCTTTTAATTTCATTTACAGTAATAAAACTACAGGACATTAAGAAGAACAAAACGGAAAATAAGAGAAACACTGGAGACTCTCCAGGGGCGAAATCTGCTCTGCAGCTGCCAGTTGGCAGCAAGGAGAAATAAATAACGATTTTGGATCGGCTACTTTCAACTCTCCCCTCTGAGTACAGCAGTATTTATCCCAAGACGCGCTTTCTTTGCGTTTCTCTGGACAGTACAAAAGCATTTATACAGTTATATTTTATATGGAAAGGTAGCTGAATTGGAATGTTACAAAATTAGTAAATTATATTTTTCGTAATAATTTAGAAGGAAATGCATAAAAAACATATTGCCACAGACACAGCAAAAAAGGGAGAATATGTGCATTTCTGCGTTATTGTGGGGATTTCTGCATACAGTTATCAGTTAGGTTCTCAGAAAAGCCTAAGACTGACTCCAGACTCCTGATCCCAGTAAAACTGGGGGATTACTGTATTTTCTTTTTTTTTTTTAGGCCTACTCGTTTTATTGAATTTATTTAGACATAATATTTTATCTTGTTCTTGTCTGATGTGTCTTCGCAGTTATAACCGAAGTATTTTGGTCATGTGCCATGTGTGAGCACTGATTTTTAATGACAGGAGACTTTAGATGTGAAAAAAAAGATTACATGTGATTAAAACTAGTAATTAGTAATGCGTTTAACTATAATCACTTTACTCCAATCAAAAGTTCTATTGCATCTTTATTGTAGTGGATCTATACAGACACTAAAGGATTAATTATCATACTGTAAGAAATTAGAAACAACACAGCTCATTTACATTCTCTGGAATTTCTGGATTCAGAGTTTGACTCCATTAGAAAGAATTACAGCACGGTAAACTATATCTAATACTGAGGACTGTCCATCATTATATTACTGTACCGTATTTTTATTGTCTATTTACAATATATTTTGTCTACGTTTATATACACTACATGGACAAAATATTGGGACGCCCAATCATTATACCAACAGGGACTTTAATGATATTGCATTAAAATCCATAGACTTTAATATGGAGCTCGTCCTTCTTTGCAGCTACAACAGCTTCCACTCCTCTTGGAAGGCTTTTCACAAGATTTTGGAGTTTCTGTGGGAATTTGTGCCCATTCATTCTGTAGAGCACTTATGAGGTCAGACACTAATGATGGACGAAAAGGTCTGGCTTGTAATCTCCGTTCCAGTTCATCCCAAAGTGCTGGATGGGGTTGAGGTCAAGGCTCTGTGTGGCCAGTCAAGTTCTTCCACACTGAACTCCTCCAGCCATGTCTTCATGGAGCTCGCTTTGTGCACTGGCACACAGTCATACTGGGATAGAAAAGGTTCTTCACCAAACTGGGTCCACCAAGTTGGAAGCATGGCGTTGTCCAAAATGTCTTGGTCTGCTGATGCATCAGAATTGTCCTTCACTGGAGGTAAGGGGTTTAGCCTAAACTCTGAAAAACAGGTGTCCCAATACTTTTGACCATATAGTGTCTCAATGAATGATTGAATCGACTCACCGCTCGAAAGAATCGGTTGTAAGAACTGAATCGAACGTGCCCTCAAGGGTCTTTGGTTAGCCCTGAAATAAACTCATTTGATTGGGCAGTCTACCGCCCGCGACAGCCAATCACAGCCCGAGCTCCTGTGTGCTTTTAATCGGCTGGGAACGCCCCCTGCTGGGGATTGGAAATAAAGTCAAACTGAACTTACTGTAGATCCCAGTTTATCATAAGGGACCCATATCCTTGTAGTCTACCTGTGTTTGTGTTATTTTGTGTACCAAAACTCAATCATTTTTACACGACCATTTTCCAAATCCTTTCATCATGTACAGAGTTTTTGCTCCCATACGAAAAGGTGAGATAATTCATTATCAGTCCTACAGGTAGGAAATTTGCAGTGTAGTGCAACAAAGTTGACAGAACAAGAGAAAGGAGTAATAACTAGAATGAAAACTATACAGTAACAATATAAAAAAAAAAACTGCACTATAGGAAAACATGTATAAAAACATGTTTGTATACGTATATGTAAATACACTATATGGATATGGGTATCTCCAAAATCTTGTGGAAAGCTGCAAAGGGGGACCAACTCCATATTAAAGTCTATGGATTTGAATGCAGTGTCATTATAGTCCCTGAATGGTCAGTCTCAGTACTTTCGTCCATATAGTGTATCTCCCTGTTGCCCTGACTCACTCACAACATGCACACAGGATTATAAAACTGAGCATTACTTTGTTTTCAATTTGTTTATTTATTAACAAACTGGCTCACAAATCATTTGGAAAAAAAGACATCTTAAAAAAATACAAAAATGTACAACATTTATACATTTCTCGAACATTCATAAATAGCAAAATTCTTAATAGTAGTTGGCGCAAAACCGATCCAGGTTCTGACCTGATGGTGTATTTGCGGGGATATGTGTCGAGCGGAGAGTCCGAGGCCGAGCCCGAGCCTGGCTGACGGGGCGGGGGGGCTGATGTGAGTGGCGGAAGCACCAGCAAAACACCTGCAGGTCATGCAAGATTCAGATTTTTCGAGAAAACTCCGAAGAGGACGAAACTTGAAACTTCTTTGCATTCTTAACATCTCCATCATGCATATATCTCAGCCGACCAAAAAAAAAAAGAAAGTTGGAAAAATAAGAGTTATTTTCCATATCTGTACAAAAACAAAACAATTCGTGTTGCTTAAACAATCATTACACGGTTTAAACTGATGATATAGTTCTATACACCCAGAACTGATCAGTGCTTTTCCCAAAAAAAAAAAAAACCTCAAAAAACACATTTTACTCTGATATGCCACCTATTTCCATTTCAACGTCAGCACTAAAGCACCAATTAGAAACTCAATCAATGCCCACTGGGATGCCCTGCGATGCCACTTGCAATTTACAAAGGCTTTTTTAAACACACGGCCAAAATTGCATTAAGATGAACACTAAACATCATGCTAAAATAATTTCGTCATTCTTCTTTTTATACATTGCATGAACTGCCTTGGAGGTTTAAAACAAATGATAACAGTGTAAAGCTACGATATCCTCCTTGGACAGACACTGCATGGAAAAAAAACCTAGATAATAATTAAAAAGGCCTATTTAAATATGATTGGCATTAAATAAATAAATAAATATTTAAAAAGCCAGGAATATTCAGAGAAGACTGGGTATAATTAACAGGGTGAAGTACTTACAAGATCATATCTACAGTAAAAGATGCTTATTGGACAAGGACCTGATGCCAATCTTCTCTAAAGATCCGGAAAGAGAGAGGAACGCTGGAAGAAGTGGGCCGAAATGGGGCAAAATGAAGTAGTAGTTAATGTATTTAATCTACAGGGGCCACAAACTCAAGTCCTTTAGTTTTGTAATAGGGCCTCTAATGTGACTTATTTATTATAGTCTATTTCCAAGAACGTTGCAATGTCCCTTTGAAGGCCAGTTGAACTTTACTGGTGTATTTAACCACAAATTCTATTCTATTCTTGAAGTGACCAGCATTTGTCCCTCCCAAGGGAAGGACAAATGCTGGTCACTTCAAGAATGGAATGCAGATTGTGGTCCAACAAACCAGTTTAAGACTAAAAAAAACATGCAATAAAATACAGACAATCAAAAAAGAGGTAGAACGCCCCCCCACCCCACTCAAATTCAAATATAATCTGTACAGATCGGTATTCTCAGTATCTAAAAATAGCGATCCAGGCCCAGCTGTGTGATGAGGAAGCAGGCGAGCGCGGCGGCCTTATCGAACGCATGCAAATGCGTGAGTGCGAAATATTCAGCGGACATTCATGTATGTAAACAACACAAGTTGCAGAGCATGTCGGATCAGATGAGGCCAAGATGATGATGATGACGTGTCCGTTTCTGTTCGAACGAGCCCTCTTTTGATTGTAGGAGTCTCATTTAGACCTGGTACAAAAATAAACTTGCCTAGAAATGATTAGTTCGGAATCTCCGGCTCATTTCCCGTCTGAGCAGAAGCAATAATTAAATATTATAATTTACTAGTTCTTTGTTTTTTTGTTTCGAATACTAAGCCGTCGGACGGGTTTAAACTCTTTCCCTTCAGTGTCGAGCTGAGAGGAACACTTTGGTGAGATCGGCTGCTGCTGGAATAAGAATCTAGAATATGATATACAGGACCGAGAGAGAGGGAGAGATAAAGAGAGAAAGATAGAGAGAGAGAGAAAGGTAGAGAGAGAGAGAAAGATAGAGAAAGCGAGAGAGAAAGAGAGACGCAGAGATAGAGATACAGAGAGAGGGTTAGAGAGAAAAAGAGAGAAACAGATAGAAACAGAAAAAGAGAGAGAGATAGACGCAGAGAGATGGATAGCTAGATAAGAGAGAAAGACGGATAGAGAGACCTAGACAACGATAAAGACAGAAAGAAATAGACAGATAGAGATATATAGATAGATACAGAGATAGAGAGAGACCGACAGCGAGAGATAGCTAGATAGAGAGACAGAGATATAGATACAGAGATAGAGAAATAAGAGATAGAGAGATGAGAGAGAGAGAGAAAGAGAGAGTGTATTTCTGAAGTCAGTCCTCACTGTTAGACCAGATGAGTGATTTGGTCTGAGGGTTCAGCATCAAGTCCGGTCTGTACGACCGGCTGTAACGTCCGATTCTGGACCTTCATCGTCTCTCTCACCAGGGGGTCTGTATCAGAACATCATTCCTGTCTGTAAGTGCAAAAATGTTCCTCTGGGAACACTCTGGACGTGAGGTATTCTGAAGGACATACAGACAGTCAAACGGCCACATTCAGATCTATGAGCTGCGAAAGGCTCCTCTGTGTTTTGCGATGCCCGACAGGCAGTAAACAGGGAAGATGAACTGTAAGAAACTGCCTGACTGACCAGGTGTTGGACTGAATTTCAATTCTGAATAACATCATCCAGGATTAAATTCGGCACGTAAGACCATGACGAGCTGAAAGAGTTTGCTCCGCCTACTTTCTACTTACTACGACAACATAAAAAACCTTATCTGGACTTTCAACTGACACATGATGGCATTAGAAGGTACTGAAATTCAAAGGATGTAAAATAAGCATCTGGGAACCACCTTTAAATCATTCTGTACTTCAGGATGTTCAGGATGACTCTTGTAAACTGTATAAGTCCCTCCTCTCCACACCATTACAGTCGCCCCATTCAAATGCAGTTAAACAGGGTGCAGCAAAAAACAGAAAAGAAGAAAATCTTATCGCTTTACATTAAAAACGAAAATCTTAAGTGGGATATCATGGAGGACAGATGCTGTCCTCAGTGTACTGGTGGCTCGGAGGGGTCACTGTCGGGAGTCAGGCACTGAGCTCTTCTGAAGACTCTGGATAAAGTGACCCCTCACTGCACTGCTGGTCATCAGTGGGAACAGTGATCTCGTGACGGTCCTGTGTTGTAGCAGCTCAGAAAGGAGAGTTCATTCCCAGCTTGGTCTCAAACTGGAGCTTCTGTCGTTTCTGGTAACGCACACGTACCCTGAAAGGACAGCATTATTTTTACATAAAAGAAATGACAGAAATAATACTCTGAAAGCTGTGGTTATTGCTGCAAAGATGAACCTGCTGTCACAGGCAAAAGTTTAAACACCCCCAATCAAATGATAGGTTAAGTGAAAATATGTACACATTCTTAGGTACTCTATAGGTATATAGTACTTATATAAGGACATTTTTACTATATATTACTATATATTAAATTTAACAACAAAATTCCAACTTGTTAAATTCAGTAATTAAACCTCAATTTCGCGTTAAAGAGAAGTGTGTGCTCTGTAGATGATCGTAATTAGAAAATCAGCAAATCATCTGTCGACCAGGGATGCCAAAACTTCTGAACAAAACTGTATTTGGGGAAGCTAATGAGTTTGCGTGTTATGGTAGATTTTACAATCATAATTGTATATAATACACTACATAGCTGTGGATACACCAAAAGATAATATAGTGTTTTATCTCTTTGTCTGTCTTTTGCTTAAAGGGTATTTCTTTAAATAGGCATATCCTGTGACCCAGAATTGAATAACCAGGTTGCCCAGGAAGACACACTGACCATTACCACATTTGGTTGGAGGCTATCCTGGTATATAGGAGCCCAAGCTAAAGAACTAAACCTCAGGTTTCATGACGATAGGAGTTTGCACCCAAGTGTATAAAGGGGAGACCTTAACAGCCTCACAGTGTGGGGGGTTGCTTGTTTTGCTGCCTGATTTGGCAAACTAAAGGAAACTACATAATTTTCTGTTATATAGTTGTTTTTATTGGATTTTCCTAGAAGCGCAAATTTTCACCACGATAATGTCTCCACTTGTTCAGAGTGCATCTTACCTGATCTCGTGTAGTTTGACGGCTTCATTGATCAGCACTACCAGCACAGTGGACAGCGACACCAGCAGCCAGACCAGCATGGGCACGTTACTCAGCGTAAAGACAGGCAACTTTCTGTCCTGCCACAATTGATAATCTACTGTGGCCTGGACCACCTGACCCAGCAGCCTGAGAGAAGGAGAGAGAAAGAGGGGGAGAGGGGGAAGAGATAAACATGCAGACATAAAGATAGATATATAGATAGATAGAGACAGAGATAGGGACAGATAAATACATAGATAGACAGACAGACAGATAGACAGATAGAAAGATACAGACAGAGAGAGACAGAGACACATAGATGGAAACAACAGATCCATAGAAAAATCACAGACACTTACACAACAGGCACAGTGAGACACCACCATGTGTTGCTGAAGGGGTTCTTCCTCCACAGGGGCTGAGAACGGTGCACATAGCTTAGAGAAATCACCACTAAGAGAGGAGAGAGAGAACAAGAAAGCAATGTGACTGTTGCACAACCGACATACACCTAAATAAGAAATCTGAATTTATTTTCAGACTTGTATAGTTACTAAAAAATTTTCCCATTTTAAAACATTCAGTTATCCCTACAACATCATGGCAAGTTCAATATATTTATTATATGTAATTAGCATAAGAGGTAGAGAGAGAGTCAGAGAGAGAGACAAAGACAAAAAGAGAGACAAAAAGACAGACAGAGACATACAGACAGAGAGAAAGAGAGACAAAAAGGGAGCGATAGAGAGACAGAGAGAGATAGAGAGAGAGATAGGGAGAGAGACAGAGAGAGAGAGAGAGAGACACACACACACACACACACACAGAGTACAGTAATCCCTTGCTTTTCGCGGGGGTTATGTTCCAAGAGCACCTGCGTATAGTGAAAAACCGCGTTGTGTTTTGGTAATAAAAATGTCTAAAAATGCCTATTTTTATAGTGTAAACCCTAAATATGCACCAAATATGCTCCCCAAACACTTTTTCATTTTAAACTCAGTTTAATACATTACCCTTAACAAAAATATAAAGGTAAGCCCATACAGACTGTTCTGTAATTCAAGTGCTGTTGTTTTCTTTGGTATAAACAGGTAAATACAGTAAAAAAATTAGTGTAATTCTAGTAATAAAAATAGAGTAAAATGTAGGGGTAATCACCAATAATTTTTACATCAATAATTTACTGCTCATGAGCAGCACATCTTATTCAGGGTTCTTCAGGAGGACTGCATTGTAGAGATCCGCTGGTTAAAGCAGACATTGGACGGCACCTGAGCTCAACAGACTCTTTTAATTTAATTTACAGTATTAAACTACTGGGCTTTAAGAAGAACAAAGGGGTGACTGGCAATCTGTGCATTCTGGAAAAGATGCACAGCAGCCGTCTATTATTCCCCGAAAAATGGTTGCCTCGCCAGCACGCTGTCCCAATACTTTTGTCCCGACGTTCTGAGCGGCATAGCTCCACGGCACGACCACCCAGACATTTCAAACTTCACAATTAGATACATCCCCAGGAGAAATTTACAATGAGCCCTCATTTGCAATTTTAGCCCCCATAAATCACAAGTTATTTGCCAAAAACTGTGAGAGCCGGAGCGCGTCAGTCTTTAAAAAACCTAGCGCCGTGCACAGGAACCAGTACAAAAACATTTATACACTTATATTTTATATGGAAATGTTTACATTCATATTTATGTTACAAAATTAGTACATTGTTCTTAATAGTTTAGAAGTAAAATGCGTAAAAAAAAAACATTTCCACGAAAAAAGCAAAAAAAATAAAAATAAATAAATAAAATGTGGAGAGTATTTGCAGGTTTTGCGTTATTGTGGAGATTTCCATGTAAAACGATCAGTTAGGTTCTCAGAAAAAATCTGCGCGTGACTGATTCCGCGACTCCTGATCCGCGTAAAACTGGGGGGTTAATGGATTTATATTTGGATCTTACTATCCATCTCTGCTAGTGAGAATATAAGAACAAGGCGGTGCAGCCACTGTAAGCATGTCCTACCAGTATGAAGCGCCAGGAAGCATGCCATGACTTTCTGGATAAGCAGCAGACCATTAGACAATTCACCGAACCACTTCGGAGCATCCTCAGAGGAGCTGCGATCAGGTGCAAACAGGAGATTAAATGTATACTCAGTAAAAGCTGTCTGATTGTTAAAAGGTGCAGTTTTACTGGGTGTACCTTGCAACAAGAATGTGGGAGCCGTTAAAGTGATTGGGGTTATTAAAGCTGCATATTTCCTGCAGGGAGAAGCCAAAGCCTAGCAGGTAGGCACACATCGTCAAACCAAACTTCAGCAAGAACCAGCCCAGGAAGTAGTGCTGCGTCTGAGGAGAGATAAGAAAAAAAAATTTAATTAGACAGAGTGCTAAACATACTAAATAAAACTAAAAAGAATAAATACAAACATTCTACAGTAAATAGTGATGTTATGTTCAGTGTATCAGTGAGTTCTTGTGGAAGTTCAGTATTACTGTAGTTTCATCAGAAACCTGGTTTGACTCGATCAGTCTTACATTTATAGAAACCAGGAGCTGCTGATGGAGTTTCACAATTCAAACAACGGCTGGAGGAACCAAGGAGGTATCTGGAGGTATTTTGTTTTTTTGTTTTTTTTTACAAACAAAACAAATCTTTTTACTGCTTTCTGTTTACTGTTTGCATTTATTCTAATGTTGACTTTTGCTGGCAGAAAGACATTTTATCACACACTGAGAAAAAAGGTGCCCAAGATTTTCGTACAGTACTGTATAAGAAAAGCATGTGACACACAATACATTTCGAGCAAATGGAATGTGATATCTGATGCTGCGCTGCGCGCTGTTTGTCACGAGAGCTGACCAACCTTCCGAGGAATGGCATCCAGATTCTTTCCAGTGGCAACTGTCATCACAGAGCTGTCCGGTGGCTTCCCCAATAAGGACACACTGCAGAATACACACACAGACACACACACGCACACACGCGCACACGCGCACACACGCGCACACAGATACAGACACACACAGACACATACCTGAAAAATCAATAAATAGGATGGGGTAACAGAATAGCGACCTCTGCTGATGTGAGAGAGAGAGAGAGTGAGTGTGAGAGAGAGAGAGTGAGAGAGAGTGTGAGAGAGAGAGAGAGAGAGAGAGAGAGAGAGAGAGAGAGAGATCAATACTTTCTCCCCTACCTCAGCAGTGGGTAGCAGAAACAGGAGAGCCACAGAATGTCTGTTATGTTCATTGGAGGGGGAAGCTGGGTAAGACAGGCCAAGAACTATCAGAAGCAAAACAGAAAACAAAAAATATGTTCTGAAACCCACAATAAACAGTGAAATCATTTTTGTATTCTCATGAAATTACAACATACCAAGACACAATACACACAAACAATGCAGATTTGTACATGGCTTCAATGCGGTGCGCAATTCAATGAATCTCACACATTGATAGTCCCTTATAGATTATCTACAGATGTTTGACTTTGGTGAAACTAAGTGGATTATTAATAGTGTTAGGGTTAGGATTTTGGGCTACGGTTTGGGTTACAGTGACGTATAACAGAATGTCATATATTTGACTTAAAGTTCAGTTGTAGTTAATAAATACTTAGGTTAAGTTAACCCAGCAAAATAAATAAATCACTTGAGATTTTTGAGAACCAGTGGTGGTGTGAGGATTTGATAGAACAAATCTAGTCTCAAAAATGTTGTACAAGACTCTATAGGGGAAAATATACCCACACACACATACACACACACATATATAGAGAATGTAATGAGTACACAGTGTAATATTTGGTTTTTGAAACATGGATTGAATGACTGAATGACCTACCTAGAAGTGAGAAAACCAAAAATTTACCACTGCAAGGAATATACACTATTATACTGCCCAACCCTTACTGAGAACATATTTAGACACTGAAACACCTGTGGCGGCTGTGCTCACCTGAATGATAACCAAGGTGAGCTGGCACTGCAGTAGGAAAAGGAAGCACTTGCGAATCCCAGACATGGAGTGCCTGGCCTGCAATGGAACAAGCATACACAACCTCCACCCATTTTTCCATCTCATATTGTTGACATAATCTGATACTATTATGTTCCCTAATGTATTACTTTTTTATTCTATTCCTGCACATTAAATAACCTTTGTGTATGATAACGGGCTATATAAATAAATGTTATATTGTGAAAGGTACAATATGTAAATGTGTTTGAGTGAGTGTGTCACTGCTCCGTTACTTGGGTGTGTCTAATTCTGTAGAATGTGCCACTGAGTGTGTGATACCTGCTCAATGAGTTTGACGATGCTGACGCTCTCGCCATGGTGGAAGGACACAGAGCAGCCGAGGCTGTTGAGGCGGGAGCCGAGGCTCAGTGGAGAAAGCTCCTCTCGCTCCTCACCCATCCCACAGCCAGACGCGTAACTAAAGGTCTCCCACGAGCACCGGGACGGGTACAGAGGGTCAAGAGAGATACTGCACCCAAACACAAACAGCTCACAGTTGATATGCAGCCAAACAAAGTATTGTGCAAAAGTCTTTAGCCACCCCTCATTTCATTATATTTTGCTTTAAATCACCTTGTTGGTGCAAAAATACTATTTCAAACTGTCTTATCTTTTGCATAATGAGTAAATTAAATGAAAGAAATGGGAACAGATGTTTTACTGCGACAGGTGTCTAAAGATACAAGGAGCCTAGATAAAGGAGTTCCAACCACTCAGCATTCAGCACCACCAGTATACTGATCACC
>JBBPCX010067854.1:0-12802 GCA_037974365.1 Hydrocynus forskahlii | reverse complement strand
AAAAATGCTACAATGTATCATTTGTTGCCCTTGGTCCGGACCAAATGAACCAAACCACAGATGTGAAAGCACCCTAAGTTTACAGGGAGAAGAAAGAAGACTGGGTGTTACTGTAATAGCTTTAAGAGAAAAATAAACAGAGCTAAGTTTGTGGTATAATCAGGGCAAAGTGTGAGGTATAATCAGGGCTAAGTGTGAGGTGTAAACAGCGCTCAGTTTTATTGAAACAGACCTTAGTGTAAGAGGCCTCTATAAACAGGCCTCTATAATGTGTATACAAGGCTGAGTATGAGGTATAAACAGAACCAAGTGTGAGATATAAACAGGGCTAAGTGTGAGGTATAATCAGGGCTAAATAAGGTATAAACAGGGTTAAGCATGCTGTATTAATAGGACTCATGATGTAGAAAGGCAGGGTTAAATATGAAAATGTGAGGTATAAACTGCATTTAGTTTCAAGATGGCTAAGCATGAGGTGTAAACAGGGCTACGTGAGAGGTATTAGCAGGGCTAAATGAGAGGTGTCAGAGTAAGTGTGGGGTATCGGTAGATCTTAGCGTAAGGTGTTAGCGGGGAGGAGTAAGAGTTATATAATGTGAAATTTGAAGTTAAATACGCAGGGATAAGTGTGAGGTATAAACAGGGTTATGTATGAGGGACACAGAGCAAAATGCGAGGCTAAATTTAAGTGACTAGCAAAGCTAAGTGTGAGGTATACACAGGCTAAATGAAGTAAAAAACAGATCTCAGTAATTTATAAACAGAGCTGAGTGTAAGGTATGAGCAGGGCTAAGTGTGAAGGAGAAGTAGAGTTAAGTTTGAGGTATTATCAGGGGCAAGTATTATGTTTAAACAGCTATGTGTGAGGTATAAACAGGTCTAAGAGTCAAGTATAAACTGGGCTAAGCGTCAGGTATACACAGGGCTAAGTGTGAAGTAGAAGTTGTATAAACAGGACTACAGTATAAACAGGGTTAAAAATCAAGTATGAACAGGTATAAACAGGGCTAATTGTGCCGTTTAAACAGGGCTAAGCGTGAGGTATACACAGGGCTTGGTGTAAGGTTTAAACGGGACTAAGTGTGAGGAATAAACAGGGCTAAGTGTGAAGAATAAACAGGGCTAAGAGTGCTGTTTATACAGGGCTAAGAGTGCTGTTTAAACAGGGCTAAGTGTGAGGCATAAACAGGGCTAGGTGTGAGGCATAAACAAGGCTAACTGTGAGGTATATGCAGCAAAGTTTGAGGTATAAACAAGGCTATGTGTGAGGTATAAACAGGGCTAACTGGGAGGTATAAACAGGGCTAAATGTGAGGTATAAACAGGTATGTGTGAGGTATAAACAGGGCTAAGTGTGAGGTATAAACAAGGCTAAGTGAGATATAAGCAGAGCTAAATTTGGGGTTTAAACAGGGCTAAATGTGCAGTATAAACAGGGCTAAGTGTGAGGTATAAACAGGGCTAAGGGTGAGGTATTAACAGGGCTAAGTGTGAGGTATAAACAGGGCTACAAGTGAGGTATAAATGGCTACTTGTGAGGTATAAACAGGGCTAATGGAGGTATAAACAGAGCTAAATGTGAGGTATAAACACGCCTATGTGTGAGGTATAAACAGGGCTAAGTGTGAGGTGTTAACAGGGCTAAGTGTGAGGTATAAACAGGGCTAAGTGTGAGGTATAAACAGGGCTATGTGTGAGGTATAAACAGGGCTAATGGAGGTATAAACAGAGCTAAATGTGAGGTATAAACAGGCCTATGTGTGAGGTATAAACAGGGCAAAGTGTGAGGTATAAACAGGGCTAAGTGTGAGGTATAAACAGGGCTAAGGGTGAGGTATAAACAGGGCTATGTGTGAGGTATAAACGGCTATGTGTGAGGTATAAACAAGGCTAACGGATGTATAAATGGCTAAATGTGAGGTATAAACAGGGCTAAGTGTGAGGTATAAACAGGGCTAAGTGTGAGGTATAAACAGGGCTAAGTGTGAGGTATAAACAGGGCTAAGGGTGAGGTATAAACAGGGCTATGTGTGAGGTATAAATGGCTAAGTGTGAGGTATAAACAGGGCTAAGTGTGAGGTATAAACAGGGCTAAGTATGAGGTATAAACAGGGCTAAGTGTGGGGTATAAACAGGGCTAAGTGTGAGGTATAAACAAGGCTAAGTGTGAGGTATAAACAGGACTAAGTGTGAGGTATAAACAAGGCTAAGTTTGAGGTATATACAGGACTAAGTGTGAGGTATAAACAGGGCTAAGTGTGGGGTATAAACAGGGCAAAGTGTGAGGTATAAACAGGGCTAAGGGTGAGGTATAAACAGGGCTATGTGTGAGGTATAAATGGCTAAGTGTGAGGTATAAACAGGGCTAAGTGTGAGGTATAAACAGGGCTAAGTATGAGGTATAAACAGGGCTAAGTGTGGGGTATAAACAGGGCTAAGTGTGAGGTATAAACAAGGCTAAGTGTGAGGTATAAACAGGACTAAGTGTGAGGTATAAACAAGGCTAAGTTTGAGGTATATACAGGACTAAGTGTGGGGTATAAACAGGGCAAAGTGTGAGGTATAAACAGGTCTAGGTGTGACCCAGAGCGTCATTGACGAGCTAACGCTAATCCTGCGAGCGCCGAGGCTGTGACAACACTCTGAATACGCCGCATTTTTGTCGTCTGTTCGTTTATTCATGCCCTCCAACCCCCCCCCACGCTCGCTCACTGTCTCTCTCATCTTGTCCGCCCACTCGTTCACTGCGGTCACTCTTCACCCTTCTTCCTTCTTCAGCCGCCCACCTGCTGCCTGCTCTGGACGCTCGGCCCCAGGTAGAACACTCACCTTATATAGCATTTCCTTCACACTCTCTCTGTAACTTCATTTTTCATTTTTGACGTAAGTGCTAATAAACTGTATGTAACCGGCAGTGTTTTTTAGGTCTGGGATTTTCTGTTGTACACAACTTTATGTTTTTCTACCTAACACAACCAGTTCATGGTCATGGTGGGCATGTTAATTAAGCTAATTAATATCAATTCATGACACACTAACAACACCCTGTCAATTTAGTAGGTACACCTACCAACTCTACTATTCCTGACACACACATAGTGTGAGGTGTAAACAGAGCTAAATGTGAGGTATCAACAGGGCTAAGTGTGAGGTAGAGGTTTGAGGTATTATCTTGGGCAAGTATAATGTTTAGATGTAAACAGACTAAGTCCCAAGTATAAACAGGACTAAGCATGAGGTATACAGTGCTGTGCAAAAGTCTTAGGCACCTCTGCAAATTGTTTAAAATTGTTTTTCCTCAGTGTGTGATAATTAAAGTGTCTTTCTTCTTGCAAAGTTAACATTAGAATAAATGCAAACAGACATGAAAGCAGTAAAAAGTATCCAGATTAGTTCTGTGTATAAAAGTAGTTGATACTGTGTGAGCTGGTGAGGAGAACACGGGTTTGGTTCCAGATTCCTCCTCGGTTCCTCCAGCCGTTGTTTGGATTTGTGAAACTCCATCAACAGCTCCTGATTTACTTTAATGAAGGACTGATCGAGTCAAAACAGGTTTCTAATGGAAACTACAATAATACTGAACTTCCACAAGAACTCACTGATATACTGAACATAACATCACTATTTACTGTAGAGTGTTATTTGTATTTATTCTTTTTTAGCTTTATTTAGTATATTAATGTGAATAAAATACTCATTGCTCAACTAAACAGTTTTTAAATAATATTTTCACAGGTGCCTAAGACCTTTACACAGTACACTAGGTGTTCCAAGGTATGTGTAAGGGGTTAATACTCATTTTGATCAGGAAAGAAAATGAATAAAGAGTAACCCCAATAAAACAATACAAAACTGTATATAGAAGATCTCCTCTACTAAACTGACTGGTGTAGTGTAGTCAGGTACACTGGGGTTCCTGTCTGGCTACACCAGTTTGAGTTCTTGTTCACTCCAGTCACCTACATACAGTATGTAATTCAGCTGCAACTGTAAATAAGACTGTCTGCCAAATATGCGAAGTATATCTAGAATCAGAATCTGAAAAGTTTATTGATCCTGGAGGAAATGGTTTATCTTAAGACTGTACAGACACACAAACAATATAAATCCAAATTTAAATAAGTCCAATAAAAACTCAATATGAAATCCACTATATCTACACAAATGCTGTGGTATAAATACCATGGATAAATAACTTTTAGTGGTTAGGTGTCTATTGTTGAACCTAATAGAGATCAGTTATAGATCAGTAATGTTGATATAAGTTGTGATATTCACAAGACTATTATGCATAATAATAATAAGATTTGGCACATAATAAAATGATTTAGGACCCAATAAGGAAACTGCACATGATATTGCACATGATAAGACTATTGCACATACTAAGATATTGGACATAATGATGTTTTCGCACCCGATAAGAAAACTGTACGATATTGTGCTTGGTAGATAAATGTGTAAGAAATAAAATAAACAAAAATTACCACTAAAGTCCTCTGGTGGCTCAGGGGAATTTAGTGGGGGCTTAAGTGACTTATAGTGCTCAGCATATAGCTAGAAATGACATAAACTGACAGCTCAGTGTGGTTCCAAATGACTTAAGCAGGTGAATCACTAAACTGTGCAGTTCAAGGCCTTGTTTTTGAGGAAAAGTGTGGGTGGTGAGAAAAAGGGATAATCCAGGAGTCGTATATTGTGCACTGTGAGTGAACAGGTTCTTCACTGAATAGAAATTTTATAAGGCGGTTTGGAATCAGTTCCAAATCAGGCTCCAACGCCTAAGCCTGACTGCAGAAGGAGCTTCATAGCCAAGATCTCTGTGACCACTGAGCTTCATTAGTCTCTTCAAGCGTTCAGGATGCAGCACGGGTCACTTTCCCGGACAAGGATTAAGCCTAGATCTGTTTTTTTTTTCAGCAAAGAAAGTCTTACAAGACAGTGCTGCAATTACTGGGGCGTTCTTGTCCTTACACAATAACAGTAGAACAGTGGTGGTTTATAATTGACTGGACGTTTAATAAAAACTAAATTCAGATGCTCTGCAACTCAACTGACTGGCCTGGAAACATAGAGGTCTTTAATGAAATCGAGAAGTCAGAAGTATTTATTTTCTTGAAACTGAGTAAAAGTACAAGTTCTCAATTTCTTTAACATTGCAGTGAAGTAAAAAAAAAAACAAACCTAAGTAATACTTTGCTTGACCTTTTAATGCATTTATGTTCTCACGCTTACACTTTCACACATCACCCCAGTCCGACTACATTGGTTACCTTATTATTTTAGGATTGTAAAATACTTTTTTTCAGCCTTAATATATTTCAGTGTGTTAGACAGACTGTTTTAAACAAGTCCTTAAGATCATCAAGCACTGGAACGTCACCTTTAGGCACCAAAAATGTGGAACAACCTGCCTTTAGCTGTTCGTCAAGTTCCTTATCTTTGAAAACATCATTTTTATACACCAGCTTTTATTGCATTATATACAAGTATTTTAACATTTTATTTTTATTCTTTTGTGTCTTAACTTTGAAAACGTACTTTTATATACAAACATGTTTTATATACAAACAAATTTTTAAATTTCCTTTCCACTTCTTTTGTCTTTTATATGATTTACTTTAGTCTACACTACCAGTCAAAAGTTTTTGCAGACACTGAGATGTTCTACATTTGCATGTTATTCACTTATTATTCACTACAAACACACTCAATATTGTTTGCTCACAAATACATTTACAGTGTGTTTACCATTTCAGTTCCTTTGATAGCCTAAAAATGACATTTATATTCAGCACTACTGACCTACAAAAAGCCTCCTAATATAATTATAATTATAATGTGTATCACCAGGTGAGTGTTAGACATTTAAGGCGCTATTAAGAGCTGAAACAGTAACGAGTGCATTTAGAGGACAGTCTAGAATTTGACTCTGCATCACCAACAACCAGTTAATAGGAGTCAGACCTGCACTGTTACAGATTCTCTCATCTTAGGAAGGAGACAGGTTATTTCACACATTTTCATTTATAGTTGTTCCCTCAACAACTTTCCAGTTTAACAAGAATAAAGATCTGTAATTTATGAAATAAATGGATAAGTGGCAAAAACCTGTGCTGTGCAAAAACGTTGGACTGGAAGTGTATGTTGTCCATATAAAGTACTCTGAGCTGCATTCAGATGCATATAGATAAAGATTATAATAATAATATTATTACTGAATTACAGTTACTTGGCTCTCTGCAGGGGCAGACGTTCAGCTTCTATAAACTCCATAGGAAAGCATTTGAGAACTTCCGGCAGCAGTAAAACGTATTTATAAAGCGCGGCGGAGTGAGTGTGTAGTAGCAGCCTGATTCTAGATCAGCTCTGTGATTCTGACACGCTTGATAAGTGCCTGCCAAGTTCAGGTCGATGCGAACACCAGTTATGTAAATCTCAATTAGCATTAACACCACTGCTAGCACAACAGCAGGACCGCATAATAAGACACGCTGTCTATATTAAGCAATTATAAGGTACATTTTTTTCATGATTTGCTTCATAATTAGTTTTGACAATAATAAATAAATGCACGGACTGTTCTGTGATAAGACATGCAGAACGAAGGGCGTGTTATAGTAGAAATTATGCGATTCTACTGTTAATGTATTTTTCATTACGCTTTAATGGGCTGATTATGCTGCAGTCTAGGAAAGTTAAAAAAGCTTAGCGTCAGGCTTTGCTTTCAGATCTCCAAGGCTTGTTACCCCCACCACAGATACCGGAGTCTCATAATGCAGAGTCAAACTGAGCCTCTTTGATAAAGTGCTCATTGCACTCTATAGAAAACTGCACCTCTGACATTTTTAAACTCCAAGGTCTGCTGTTCAAAGTCATCCTTTATTTGTGAAATTCACAGAATTGTGGCCTGCCTCAGTTTCAGTAGTTTTAAAAGGTCAAAGGAGTAAAAAATGATAATTAGAAACAACCTCAGCGAAAGCTTTTCACATTCCTCAGCTGCCAGATGACCAAACAGAATTTTAAATCATTTCTCAATTGCCAAATTGCTTCACTGAGACAGGCAAATGTTTTATTTAATTAAAGAAGCCTCTGAACATCAAATAGCCAACTCTGGATGTTACAGATTCAGCACACACACACACACATACCCTGCTCCCATGCAATGAATATTGAAGAAAAAAATATTCTGATGCCGCATTTGACATCATTTTGGATCTCCTTAAACTTTGACTCTATCTAATATCAGCCCTACTCCACTATTCAGGAGACTGGACATAACAGCTCTGTTACAGTAAACTTTGAGTCTAATTACCATAGACTAGTATTTCAGAATGGGATAAAATATTCACCATATGGCCAAAAGTTTGTAGACACCTGCTCATCCAGTTTTTCTTTTGAAATCGAGGCTTTTAATAGGGGAGTTTGTTCACCTTTGTTGGAATAGTCTACTCCTTTGCGAAGACTCAAGATGAGGAATTTTGCCTTCAGCCACAAGAGCATTATGGTACTTTTCCATAGGTATACAGGAACCGTGCTGTGCCTAAACTGTGATGGTACTGAAGTTGTATCAGGTTTTAGTGTTCCAGTGTATCTCAGTCCGGTAACTGAGTTTCTGACTCAATTCTCTCCACAGTTTATGGCCGGTCGTCCCAAAACCGCGTCCATGGAGTCGAACCGGCGGAGAGTTTTTCTGTCAGAGCTGCTTTTGTTATTGTGGTCTTTTATTATTTATAGTCTTGTTTGAGTGTTTAATGTTTTCTCTGCGTTCTTTGTCCGTGTGATGAGAACCGAACCCAGAGAACTTGTTAGTGACGTCCTGGATCACCTTCACGTTTCTCATAGAGTTAGAAAACTAACAATGTAACTTATCTTCAGCCCAAACAGACAGTCGAGCTTGAACTTCATCCACATCCTAGTTGTTAGTTTGTTTCTACATTGTTGTAAAAATAATGGCCTCTTTCCAAGCCCGTCTGTTATGACAACATTTTTGACCATTTTGACCAATCAGAAAGCAGTGATGCAGTCAGCTCGGTTGCAGGCCACTTTTAGCCCTGCCATCAAGCAGCTCGGGTTCGGGTCGCTTTATTTGTAATGATAAAACATTTGTTCACGGTACGGCACGGTTCCTTGTGCCAGTGGAAGAGTGCCATCAGTGAGGTCACGTAGGATCAGAATCAGAATCAGATAAGTTTACTGATCCCGGATGAAAATTGCTTATGCTATGACTGCACTGCTACAGAGACACAAAGACAAGAAAAATAGAAAATATTGTATAAGTCAAAAGACAAGAACAATATAAAATGTAGGATTAGTCAAAATAAAACAGAAATGCTCTAAAAATGCTTAGTTCTACATTCACTATGGTATAGTATACATAAAAAGCTGTGGGAAGTAAGAGAGGTGGATATAAATACTGTAGATAAATATCTAAAATCGATTTATCGATAGGTTTTATTATACTCAACTGGAACTCCACTCCAACTCATCCCAGAAGTACTGTTCCACTGCAAAATGGAAAAGATATCATTCTAGCTAGTTCCTCCCCTCGCTGATGATTGAGATTGGAAATGCTCAGTTTAGGATCATGTAGCTTCTCCAGAGTGTCCAGTTCTATTGGTCAAGGCTTTTCACCAGAGAATACATGCAGTCAGGAACAGAAAGGCAGTTTATCACAATTTTTTGTAAAGGGACATGGGAAGTCTGGGTGTTCTGAAGGTCCCCCTGTACCCCCTGATTTCACACCTAGGGGAAAAATAATAAACAGAAAAAGGAACTGAACTGAACTTTAGAATAATTCAACACACCGAACATATCAATGCCAGTGTGCACTAAATGTAAAATAAAAATCATGAAATTAATTAAAGTAATGTAAAGCTAGTGCTCCTCTCACGTAGGTACTGGGGTGGTGGAGCCTAGTGGGTAGGATACTTGCCTCTGGACCAAGAGGTCATGGGTTCGAATCCTACCTTCAGCACACCACCACTGGGTTCCCGAGCAAGAAACCCAAGCTGCTCCAGGGAGACTGGAGTTAGGGAATGGAAGTCGCTTGACTAAATGGTAAATACAGTAAATGTACAGGTTTCTATTGACAAATCGATTACAAACATCAGCACTCAAGTGTACAAGCATCCCAGCAATAAAGGTTGTTTACGTTTGAATTTTTTCCCACATTTCTGTCAGGTTAGGGCCTCATTAGTCCCACAGGGCCAGATGGATCTCATAACAGGAATGTCTGGGGACATCCCAGCCCGCCCAGGACTGTGTGGCACTGGAAATGAGCTGCTGAGGCACGACAGGGCTGTTTTAGAGAGGCTCTCCTTTCACCTGCATTCATTTCAGGGGGCCTTTGATCCAAAAATAAAGACGTCTGAGTCACTTCAGATTACCTTATGGCCCACTCATTTTCTAGAGGGACCTGACTTTCTAATTGTGTTTACAGCATCTGATAGTCAGTTTACAGCACAATGATAATAATAATCAAAAACAATAACAACAACAATAATAATAGTAATAATAATAATAATAATAATAATAATACAAATCTTTTAAAAATACCTTTAACAGGTGCTGCTACTTCTGTGCTGTTTCATGTGTTCCTAGTATCCATGGCATGAGAAGCCAATTATGATGCATCACGATCAACTTAAAAAAACCTGAGATGACTGTATCCAGTTCTTATATACTGTCAATGGGAAGACCGTGACATTTTGGACCCCCCTGTCGGTTTTCCCCACCCACTTGTGGGCGGAGTTCTCCTGGTTCAAAGATCTTGTTGTTTCTGTGTTTGTTTCTAAAACCTAAAATAATTCTTATGGGACATTTGCATGTGACGATGATTTACCATTCTTTGTGCTTCTGGCATGGATCCGTACCACTCGCTTTCTAGGGATTAAAAAGCTTCCCCCAAAAACTCCAATTAAGCATATGTATCGTATGTGCAGTTACATGCAGTTAAAAAAGACCTTTTGCAAGAAAAAACACATCAGGTAAAGCAGACTACACTGTCCATATAGAAGTAATTACTGAAGATGAACGTTGTTGTTGGATTACTAGTGGCTGATTGTGGCTTCTGCCATTTACAGTTTACATAAAACTGCAGTCGATGTTCTGAAAGGAACTGACAGTTATGCTCTGCAACGGGCAGGCTATCAGATTTGTATTCAAGCTTCATGACTGTTCTCTGGACATTAAAGTGGCTCGAGCTAGAGGGATTTGGGGGAGGCTTTTAGAGGCGGCGTACCCTTGTTAGAAGTGGATTTTGCTGCAATCCAGCAACAAAAGTTTAACAAGATGTCCCCAGACGTTATGAGATCGCGCCTGGCCCCTACGAGACTAGGATGTGATTAGCATTTAACATAGCCTGGTTAAGCTTTTCTGGAAGTTATTCTTTGCTCTTTGGCAGAGAGTGACACTGGCTGGGATACTTTCTTTTTCTGCAAATCACAAACAGGCATGAAGAGCTTTACCATCTCATTCAGAAGCTGAAACTAAATGAATGCTTTCATCCAGGTTCGATAGATGTAATCTACTTTGAGCAACCTTTGGAGATGCTCAGGCAAATCAGAGGGTACACCGAGGATTTTGACGTTTGTGAAAAAAAGTGGCTGATTTGTTAGCTTGGTTGATGCTGTGCCTACACCAGAGACAACAGCGATTTGTCAGAGACTTTATATCACCTGCAGAAGTTTGCAGAAGTAAGAGGATCAATACAATAATGTTGCACTTGGCATTTGGTGGACAAGCTAGTATCAGTGATACGTGTGCTCAAATGTATTTATTGATGTATTAGCATTGGGCATGGTGTCCATAGGACCATATTCAGCTGCTGCTATCTATGGATCAGTACTTAGCAATGGACTTTATAACGATGGACATTATCGGGGATATGCAGATCCGACACTCAATATCCACATCAGTCCGATTAGATTGAATATTGGTTTGTCGTGTAAATGCTTTACTAAACTCTGAGCAATGTGCCGTAAAGAGAGACACACGGATGAGCAGCAAGGCTTTATCTCAAATGGCTTCCTACGTCCTGCACAGTGGGATAAAATACTGATTCTTGCACACAAACGCTGCATAATACGTCTAACAAAGAGCCACCTGGCAATGCAGCCATTCATGCAGAACTCCCTAATGTAAACACTATGCACTATGTGGGTGTAGAGACTCAATTTTATAACTTTTATAGCGCCCTCTAAAGGGAGTAAAGGCACACAAATGTCTTATTAACAGCTTAGTTGTTTATAGGAGGTACTGATGGTATCGGATTGATATCCGTATCAGCAGATACTCGAGGTTGCAGTATCAGTATCAGACATAAAATAATAATATTGTGCCACCCCTAAACATAATACAAGCTGTGTATGTGCAACTGAATGTCTGTCTGCAGTCAGTGCGCCATAAGAAATGGCCAAATGCACTAGCTTGAAATTTTGCATGTATACGACATTGGCAAAAATCCTCAATTTGCCTAAAAAGACTGAAATTAGTGGTGCTTTGAGTTTATTTGATTTAAATGTGTAAACTTGTTCCACATGAATAAAATATAATGCATCCGCTGATACTTCTTTCAGTGCTGGCATCAGTTTTGGCATCATGTTAATATGTATTCTCTTCACATGAAAGTGAAATACAAAATCGAGTGCACTGGATGCAGCGCTGTCTCCAGTTCGGATCTTCAATGAAGAAATCAGCTGAGATTCCATAAAAAATTAGCCTTAATGTGTATCATGAGGGATTGAGCTATTTCTCGACATTTTTCTGCCACTTTTCGTGCGTTAATAGGCTCTTCCTTGGCCTCAATTAGTGCTCCTAGCTCAGACCTGGCTGCTCATGGTCCTGATATATAATTCATACATGATCTTTAGGGAGCACACACATCTGTGTGCGAGAGCCAAATCCTGCTGGCATGACGTCTGCTGTCACAGCTGACATAAAGGGGCTATAGGCTTTTTTTTTTTTTGCACCGGTGTGTACTGTACCATACTGGAGGCGTATTAATAGTCTCTGGAAGTAAACCATTGAAATCGCCCAAGGTGCAGGGCCAGAATACTGACAGGTTTATAAATGGTTCTACATTACATTTTCCATGCAGCATTCGACTCGGCTTCTCCTTCTTTCCCTCTATGCATTATTGTTAGATACATCCTTATGCATTAGCGGTGTCAGAGCACCTCGCAGCCTCATGCATTTCTTTCCTTAAGAGACTTGTTGCACGGAGACGTCCATGCTAAATGCCCTTGGTTATTGTAAAATATAGATATTGTACACCCACTCCACCCCACCCCCCACTCCCTCTCACTCCCTCTCTCTCCCTCCCTCTCTCTCTCTCTCTCTCTCTCTCTCTGTTGATGCACATTGCAGAGCAGGCTTGGCTTGGAGCTATTCCCACCCACACATGCACACACACACACACGCACACACACACACACACACACACACACACACACACACACACTCTACAGCTCGACATCACATGTGCATCCAGAATCGAGATGTGTGTGTGTGTGTGTGTGTGAGAGAGAGTGTGTATGTGTGTGTGTGTGTGTGTGTGTGTGTGTAAGAGAGAGAGAGAGAGAGGGAGAGAGCGTGTGTGTGTGTGTGTGAGAGAGAGAGAGAGAGAGCGAGAGAGCGAGAGCATGTGTGTGTATGTGTGTGTGTGAGAGAGAAAGAGTGTGTGTGTGTGAGAGAGGGAGAGAGCGTGTGTGTGTGAGAGAGAGAGAGAGAGAGAGAGAGAGAGAGAGAGAGAGAGAGCGTGTGTGTGTGTGTGTGGGAGAGAGAGAGAGAGAGAGCGAGA
>JBBPCX010067853.1:5000-12803 GCA_037974365.1 Hydrocynus forskahlii | reverse complement strand
ATATACATAAACATGAGATTTGCCTACCCTTCTTATTGCCTCTGTATTTTCTTTCCTTCCACTATTTCCTCATGAAATGCACTGGAGCGTTTTGCATTATGATTCTTGTTTGTTGTCGTTGTGCCGTCCTATTAAAGCGTACCTTGCCAGCGGCGGTTCCTTCAGTAGATTCCGAGGGGTTCTACACGCCAGGATATGGTAACTCGTTTGTCATTTCGCCGGGACGCTGAGGGTGCTGTGTTCAGGGACACCTTTGCTCTTTGGTGCTGCATGTTTTCCCCTCGGCTTAATAATGAATTTTCCTGAAGGCTTTCTGGCTCTGATGTAGCTTTTATTGGAACAGAACCTTTACATTCTAACTTTACGAAAGGTCCTTCGTTCAGAACAATTATTCTTCTAAGAACCATCCACTGTGTGGTTCTGTAGGGATCTAAGTGGCTCTAAACCCAAAATCCCTTTTTGCGGAAACTTACTGCTGTATTGTTTGGTAGATTATTGTTTTAGAAACTGGCTGCTAGACCTGCGCGATATGGAGAGAGTATTAGTTTTGTGATTTTGTGATTTGCTACATATTGCGACTGTGATGCCTTTCAATATATTAAAGGGCCAATATCAACACTTTTCTGGAATTTAAAAAGACTTAAAGTCTGTATATATTAGCGGTCATGCCCAAACAGTCCATATATAGGAACTAAGCTGTTAAAACAGCCTGTTTTCAAATCAGTTTTTGTGATGTCACAGCCTACAACAGTTTAGCCCCGCCCATTCATGCTGAAGTGGAGTATTTTGGAAGAGCTGCAAAACAGGGCAGCCAGTAAGAAATCATTTACATATATACACTGTTTATAGCTATATGACTATATGTAATTACGTATATAGGAAATCCGTCTTAACCCATGTCACTTTTTTACAAGGTCTAACAGATCTGCCTCTGCAGAAGATTAATATGGTCATAGATAGCCCAACGATATCATAGATTGAGAAAATTGTAAAAAATGAATAATGAACTCGAAAGAAGTTTTGACTTTCGGGATCAAATCAGGAGATCAGAGCCGCTTCTGAGCGCCGGAACCTCTGCGGTAGAAACGCAGACGAGATGAGAACCGACACGCGACTGCTGCTTCACAAACTTTATTTCAGCGCTGTCTGTCATTCGTCTTTCAGACGCCAGAGAAGACGCTTAAGATTGACAGTGAGAGATGAGACAGCGCTGCAGCCACTGTAAAATTGTGTTTAGTGTAAAGGGCATGAAATTAAACGTCTCTCCGCTTTGGGATCGGTGGGTTGTCCAGTTTTTATTTTACCCCCCTCTTCTCGTAGCATTGCTGTGAATCAGATTCACACTTTGCCTCATCGCAGTAAGTTCATGGAACTGTGATTCAAATTTCTGAAAGTTTTGTTGTTTTGTTTTTGTGGAGAAGAAAGTAGAGATGTCTAGAGGCTGTGGCGTGAGATTGACTGACAGACTGAAAAAGCCCATATTTCTGTAAGCCCATGTGGTCAAGAAACAATCACCCAGGTCTACAGGCGGCTGAAGCCACAGACTCTCTTGTCTTTTTACAATATAGCTCATTTTAATCAGTTTCAATCTTCTCAAAGCACTGAGACAACTCTTGAGACAACATGAAATAAAACAAAATAAATGTATCACTGCTCTATGCCCTTATTTGCTTCAGAAAAACTAATTAATGCACAAAAAATGAAAAGTCAGATCAAACAAAAGTGATAGAAATAAATAAATAAATGATGAGAAACTTTGTGGACTGCCTTTTGTAATAGATTCCCCGTTTCCCTCTTTGTAGCTTGCATTTAGACCAGTAAGGACTAGGGCCGACTCGATACCACTTATTCATGATATCAATACTGATACCACCTTGTCTTTTTCCCTCTTCAATCACTAATCTGTTAATAACACATCTGTTTTAACCTGAAACACTCCCTACTTCCTCTAGGGGGCGCTGTGTAAGTTCTGAACTCCAGTTTCTGCACCTATATAGTCCCAGTGTGTCCATTCTGGAGTTCTGCACACATGTCTGAGTCTCCAGTGTCTCTGTGTTGGACGTGTTCTACACGGTTTGTGCAGGAGTCTGTATTTCAGTGCACTATGTAGGGAGCAGGGAGCCGTTTGGGACGCAGCCCTGCAGCTCGTCTGTGTTACCCGTGTCCTCGTCTGTATGTCTCTTTACGGATCAGAGTTTAGTTCAGCGTTTATGAGTTGGTTCAGGCCTTTACTGATGTCAGATTAGTGATTTTGGGCAACACTGGTCACTCATCGTAAAGACAGCATTGTAATTTCAACATATTCACCGTTTTCCATTCACCGTCATTTAAGAACAGGCTCTAATGTTAAGAGGGTTGATCAGAAATGCTCACTCGTTTTTGCGGTTCCCATGCAGGAATGCAGTTTTCTAGAATTTCTAGAGTTTTTCTTTAACCACACTTGGGGCTCCTCTTTCTCATCGCAGCCTCGGTTCTCCAAACACGAAGTTGGTCTCTGTACCTTTTGACACGGCCCAACTCTAATGGAACCGAAGCTCTTAGGTAATCAGCTCTGTAGTCTCTATTGACCAGGCAGTGATAATGATGGAGGACGGACTCTGACGGTGTTCACCTCCAGGGCGGCGGTGGGATCAATGGGCCCGGACACAAAGAGATACGGCCGTCACCCGGTGATTGAGAATGATGGGAAATAAGATTTATCCATTCAATTCCACATCCAGCCGTATGTGTCTTTTGTGTTCTGCGACTTTAAAGTGTGACTGAGTTGTATTTTCTTTAAGAGCTGCGTCTGAATCTGTAGCTGGAACGCTGTGCTGCTCTTTTGACCTGTATTCTTGGTCAGAGCTGTAACTTTTTTGGGCTCCATTTGTCTTTTTGACGCGAGCCATTCGTCTTGGGGGTTAGTCTCTCCCAGGCCAGCCTCACCGGAGGATCATTTATGGATATGACTGATACTAGTGGCATTTTTCCTAATACTTCTTCTTTTTGAGTTTTGGTGCAAGAACAAGGTCATTCACAAGTCAGGAACGGAACTAAGATTGTCATACTCGTAATTAAAAATTACAAAGTAAGTGGACATTTTCTGTATTTGGTACTTTTTAAAAAAGGATTTCTGAGGAGATATATTTAATGTATTTAATGTATTTTCTTTAATGTATTTAATGCTTTTAATCAGTAGTGAAATGTTGAGAATCAGGAGATTCCGATACTAATGTGAGTATCACAGGTGATGGATGGATGGAAACATCTAATCTTTTCTATTGACAGTGTTATTGCTGCACTTTTCTCTTAGTTTACAACCAGAAACTGGATGCTCACATTTGTTGGACATTATTTTGACGAAAATCAATAATTCAGATATCACCAGTTTTCATGTTCTACTTTACAATTGTTCCACACATTCAGACTGAAGCTCGTCCTCCTCACACGAATGTCCAAGTCTCATCGAACACAAAGAGGGAGTCGTCTCTTCGCAACTCATATCGTTGCATTCTTTTGCTTACTCCTTCATTTAATCAACAGAAATAACTACTAATTTCAGAATGTTGTGAAAGAAGGTCCTGGATGGAGAAATTAAACCCTAGAGTTTTGGGATGCAGGATATGGACAGAATATCAGTGTTCACGATTTTACTGCTACATATTGCGATCGAGATGCCTATACAAGGGTCTAGCCCCGCCCATTCCGAGGTTCTAAGGAGTGTTTGACCCTCCCCTGCTTTCTGAATGAGCGGCAGTGCAGCACTGAGTAGGATAAGGAGTTACGCTGTCGGTACTTATTAGAGTTTTGAGTTAAGTGACGTCTAATTTATCTGATTATGTCGTCAGATGACGACTCCATAGCCGTGAGACTGGCGTGAAAACAGGCGTTGGATTTGTCTTGGCAGCCGTAAGACACGGACAGGAGCGTCGCTTCAGTCGCCAGCACTCTCTGATCTCTGTATTTGTCAACACACTCTTCGACTTGCTTCACACTAAACATTATTGTCCAAGCTGGAAGCTCGGCTTCATTCGTTATTGGTGAGGGGCTGCACTTGCTGATTTTAATTCTAGTATTAATAGATAACAAAAAAGCTACTTTGCTGTAGTTTTAATCTCAGTTAAATAAGTTGGACACTTGAGATTGTTTCAAAGAAACAAATTATGTAAAAATTAAATAAACGAAGGAAATTTTGGAGGAAATGTCCTTCGTCTGGTCTGTCTGGTTTATAATACTGCAAACTGGTTTCTTTTCGGTTGAAATTTTACAACCAAGAAGTACCAAAAAGCATGAACTAGTTAACTTTATTAGTACTAATTTAAATATCTGATTCCTTGGACCTGTGATGTATTTCGATAAACTTAATACTGGATTGTATAGATTGTGAAAATGATTAAATCTATAAGAACAGGCCTGGAGTCTCTGAACACTAGTTGGATTTTATTCCATGTTTTCATTTTATGTGTCTGACTGCACCATCTATGGCCTGAGATGTGTGTAAAATACACATTTTCAGATAGTTTCACTTACAGTATGTAACATTGGTATAAATGTTTTTTTTAACCAAAGATGCTGAAGACGTATCCTTTTTAATTAATATACTGTTTAATAGTATGTATGTTTCCCCTGAGAAAGTGAATGTATGAATGTAATGTACCTTTAAAACTCATTTAAGCCATCCTGATAAAATGTACCAGGGCAGTATCTTTTTTATCCTGAAGGTCTGGGGTTCCTGGTTGGGTTCCTCTGTTCATGCTGGCCTTGTTTCTCGCATGGCCTTCATATCTCCAGTGGAGATCTTCAGAAATGTAAATCCTCTTAGAAGCCCTTTGATGTGGCTGGTTTTGGGGTGCGGTGTTTGAGTCCGTGCTCCATATAAGACGCGTGTTTTGAAGGCTGACAGCGTCAGCCTGCAGGTTTGGTGGATTAATGGGACTTTTATCATCTCCGGAGGGGCTGTAACAGGTCTCCTCAGGACCTCGTGAGATGATTGCAGGTTCACTCACTTTGCTCTTCTTTGGACTTTTAGGAAATTATCTTAAAGAACCTAAATGAGAGTAAAGCACCTTAATATGAGCTTAGCTTTTACTGTCTGTAGAGAAAATGTCAGATTTCTCCTGTTTGTTATTGTTCATGAGTTAAGATCTACAGTCACAGAAACGTGATTCAGATTAAACTCAACATGACGGTACCATGAAGTGCAGATGCTTTAATCAGATAAAATCACAACGTTTCAATCATTTTAGGTCTACGGAACAAACACGACGCACAGTAGCGATCAATAAACCTCTCTCATGGTCTACAGGTCTCTCTCTACATGTCTTTAATGATTCGGGTCCAAAACTGGATTTCTTTTCACCTCTGTTTCGTTCTCACGAACGACTAGAATACAGCAACTCCTACAGGTCAGAAGATTTAGGAGTTTATCAGAGGTAACACTGAAAGTATTGACCAAGTTTTTCCTGATTGAACGCTTGGTTTGGTTTCATGATTATAAAATCGCAGTAGGGATACAATCGACTCCTCGGTCTGTTGGGTGATTCAGGACTGGCGGTTCGATTTACTCGCCATGATTTCAGCTAAGTAAGACCAACACAATTCAACAGTCTCACAATATTTACAATGCAATTTGAATAAATTGTGACTGTTGAATCAGCGCTGACACTATAAACAATGGAAATACATTAAATAGAAATTAATAGAACGCTTATTCTCCACTATACATGTCAAGTTTCTGCATTGAGATCAGCTTATTTTGATGCATCTATTTTGGCTCCTTCGGAGGTTCCTTCTTCCAGCTTTAAGGCTCCGTCTCCCTCGGTTCCTTCACCAGGGACTTGGACTCTGTAGAGCTGCTTTGGGAGAACATCAGTTGGAAAGCGTCTGTATAAATTAAATTGAATTGAACGCGTTGTTGCACCCATAAATCGTGGTCGTATTGTTTTTGTACGCTGGGAGGATGCAGCAGAAGGTTAAAAACACTACGGGGAGTTCCTCTGGGGGCTTAGGGGGCAGTTTGTTCTTTGCATGTTGTCTTCGTTACGGTAATTTAATGTAATTGCCTTATCTGAATGGCAGCGTCTCCAGCGTTTGTAACGGTTTTGGTCTTTTCTGGCCGTCTGAAACTGGACTGCTTCAGGCTTTGTGGTTTCCTTCACATTACAGCGGTAGCCCTTAAGTCACATTTCCTCCAGTATTCTTCTGTTGTAGCTTTTTCCGGCTCACGTCGCGGCAGGTCCTTCTTCTGTTGCATAACAGCTCCTCGAAACCGGCCTCCTCTGATGCATGAGAATCCTCCCCGCTGCGTCTCGTCAGTCACTCCAGCCCGGCTCGCCGAGACCAGAGGATGCGGAGTTGTGTCAAAACTCTCTCTGAGCCGAGAATGCAATTAAGAAAAGCCCCGGCCACGACGACAGCCTCCACCTAAACCGATAAAGAGGTCCTAAAGACGATACAGGAACCGGCCTTAATTGGCGTAGAACTGCTCCAGATGAAATATGTGATGTGGTCAAATATTGATGAATGCCTTGGACGACTTCTGAAATATTAATGTAGAAACATTCTTGATATGTTGGCCCACTGCCATGCAGAACAAAGAGGGTTATACAGTCCACCTCTAACGACTCCTCAACCCTCCGCTCAGGTCAGCACTTTGACCGTTCCCGTTGCTTTTTATTCCCCTCCCGCCTCTTGTATTGCGCTTCAGGGTGCACTTCGCATCCTCGCAGTTCGGCTCGGTTCAGTGTTGCCAAGCAAACTGCGGAAGATCGGCTTGTCTACGAGAGACGGGCCGTGAAATTCAAGAGAATATGTAATGGGATTGGGGCTGTCGCTTATAATGTAATGCAAATTAGACGAGTGCCTTTCTAGTGCCTCATGCTTGATGTTTTTCCACCAAAATTTCATGATTCATAATTTTATGAAGGGAGAATCAAAGTCTGCGCTTTTGAAGCTTTTGCTTAATGGGGAATATGGGTTGATTGATAGGTCGATTGGTTTATAACTGCACTGATCCTAGGCCTCTGTGTAGAGGTTGTCAGTACAAAGTTATTATGATTAAGCACATCATAGATGTTTTGAGTATGTAATGAATATTGAGTATATATTTGGGGAAAAAATGGGTATTGAGTATATATTTGGGTATATAATGGGTATTGAGTATATATTTGGGTATATAATGGGTATTGAGTATATATCTGTGTATATAATGGGTATTGAGTATATATCTGGGTATATAATGGGAATTGGGTTAAATTATGGTATTAGGTAAATAGTTGGGTATGTAATTGGATATTGGATATACAATTGGGTATATAACGAGTTTTTGGTTTATAATCGGGTACACAATGGGCATTGAATATATGACTGGGCAGATAAAGGGTACTGAATATATAATTAGGTATATAATGGGTACTGTACACGTTACAGTTATTCAATTGTACAACGAAGACACATAAAACTCATGTCTTCTTCTATTTCTTTGCACACTTGAGTGTTTTGGGGTGGTAATGATACAGTCGTCTCACGATTCGGTTCCATAGACGATTCAGGGCTCGCAGTTCAATTCACTCATCATTTTCAACACAGTAAGACTGAGAACTATTCATTATT
The DNA here is from genome assembly GCA_037974365.1 of Hydrocynus forskahlii. NCBI lineage: Eukaryota > Metazoa > Chordata > Actinopteri > Characiformes > Alestidae > Hydrocynus > Hydrocynus forskahlii. The sequence goes on along the minus strand of JBBPCX010067853.1, from coordinate 5,213 downwards.
CTTACAGTAATTACAATGAAATGAATCCCTGTGGATCAAGAGGTTTGGATCTCGTTTTGTCTCGGTTTGGCGAGTGATGTCGCTTTGTCTGATTGGTGCGAGTGGGGAGGTGGGTCTAAGGAACAGAGGGGTTTGGATAGAAACTTTTTGTCTTCTGGTGGGGGAAGTTGGGTGTTTTTGTTTGGAAACAGCACTTGATTAAAAACGACTTGT
>JBBPCX010067853.1:0-2500 GCA_037974365.1 Hydrocynus forskahlii | reverse complement strand
TGAACATTATTAACCATCTTTGTGTGATTTTATAATAGTTTTTTTCTCATTTTGAAGGAGTTTCAGTATTGATTGTGTGAGTCCAATAAAAGAGGTTGTTACCTTCAGTTAAACTCTTTTAATTGGCAATTTGGCTTCATTTACTTTCAATTTCTGTAATGACTTTTGAAAAGTAAATTCTCTTTTTTGGACACTTTGTTTAAACTAATTAGTGGAATGCGTGGACTCATAAATAGAAATTGCATTGCTTGCCACAAATGGGCTCGTGTTTCCTTTTTTTACACTTTGTGCAAATACTTCAGATCTATTGATTGTCTTTAGGGCCATTACACCACTGCAGGTTTAGTACACTGGCCAAAAGTATGTGGACAACTGAGTAGGGCTACACAATATGGACCAAATATCAATATTGTGATTTTACGGTAACATTACGATTGTGATGCCTTGTAAAAGTCCCAAATCACCACTTTTCTGGAATAAAAAAAGACTTAAAGGCCATAAATATTGCTTTTAAATGGTACATTTACTTCTCCCTTCCGTACAGTCTATATATGGAAAATAAGCGATAAAACAGCCACATCCAAATCATATTTAAATATATCTCCCTATTCTGGCCACAGCAGTTTTGCCCCGCCCATTCATGCACCAAATCGGCAGCACCTTTAACGGTTACAAATTAGACTTTTGTCGGATTACATGAAGACCTCGATTCATCAGAACACCCAGTAACTCACCTGGAGCTGTGATTGGTCACCCTGTCAGAAACACTGTGATTGGTTAGAGGCTCATTTGCATATTTCAGCCTTTTGCGAAATCAGTGCAGAGACCAATATTGCGATATTGATTAACAGACAATATGTTATGCAGCGTATTATCTAATCCGTACTAGTTATGTAATTGTACACACACTGAAATGGAGTTTGTCCCCTTTGTGCTGCCTCCACACTTCTGGGAAGGTTTTCCACGAAATTGTGGGACGTGACTGCTGGGAAACCCCACATGCAGCCACAAGAGCATTAACGAGGTCAGGCACTGATGTTTGGCGTCTCTTCTGAGCATCACCATTCCAAATCATCCCAAATTAGGCTGAGGTCAGGACACTGTGCAGGCCAGTCCTGTTCTTCCACACTGAAATCTGCAAACCATCTATATATGGAACTCTCTTTCTGCTCAGGGAAACACAGTTGTCTAGAACTGAGTTCTTCAGTGAGACACCCAGCAGTGCTGGACACTGTCCCTTAAATGCTGTAGTGGGACTTAGTAGAAGTAAGAAGCCCAACCTATTATTCCTCCTCCTCCAAACATTGGTGCTGACACTATGTGTCATGGTATGTTGTGTTCTCCTGGTATCTGCCAAACCAAGATTTGTTCATCAGACTGCTGGATGGTGATGCATCTGCTTTTCTCATGTATCTGAGTTTCCTTTAAAGCAACGCAACCCACACTGGTTGGAGATCTGGTTGGTAATCTTAGATTTTTGTGCGGCTGCTGGGGTCTCAGCGACTGTAATTTCACACAGTGATTTTAAATGTAGTTTATCATGGTAGTGAGATGGGATTGGAACCTCTAGACACCCTTCAAAGAGATATAGTTCCGATGGGCTGCAGTGCGATGATAAAATTATTATTGATGCAGCTTTTTGCTATACAGGATTTCTCTCTTCTCAATGTGAGGCTCGGTACTTTTAAAGTGTTTGTACTAATCCATAATGAATTTATTTCCAATATCGTTTATTAATTAAACCATTATAAAAGATGTGGTAGGTCAGTCGGGAGGTTACTTTTGCCAGCTTATTTTCCAGCACTGCAAAGAACCAACAGCGTGGGTTCTCTGTGTCAGTAGAACATCTTCGAGATGGGGTGTTCTCAGTATCTCAACTCCAAACTGTGCACCATAGCTCCAAAGCGCTGGTCCTCAACGACTGAATACAAATGCAGATTCTTGGCATTATGAGTTGCAACAGAGTTTGTAATTCTCTTTCCGAATTTAGTGGAAGCTTTAGTGTTGGCCCTCTGATCAGCATCAGCGACAGCTGCGTGTTTTTCTTCCTCCTCCGTGTGGAAACGTGAGAAATGGTTTATCATGTCTGTTGTGTTTCCGCAATATTTTAGTTTAGTTTAAGATAACTATAATACAGTGAGTCTCTTCTCCAGGTCCTTTTTACCTCCAGCTCTGTAGACACCAGAGTGCTTCTGTTCGCTGCTTTTAGTCCACAAGAGCCGCTTGGATCTCCTGCCTCGGTCATGTGACACTACATAATGTCCAATTGCTACACTGTATAAATGTGCAGTGGGCAGTTATCTGGTTCAGTGTTACTGTTTTTTACTTTTACTGTTGCTTATTGTTTTTGTCAGTATCTTCTGCTGACATACATATGCTTACATTGGTTTATATATACATGCAGGACGTCTGGTATGAGCCTGGTTGGTCGGGTTCGTCCTACAGTAAGATAGTGTCCCAAAACATAAGTCCAAGCTCTGCCAGAACTACCTCAGAAAAC
>JBBPCX010067851.1:0-12804 GCA_037974365.1 Hydrocynus forskahlii | reverse complement strand
GGGTATATATATGTGTATATATATATATATATATATATATATATATATATATATATATATATGTATATTTTAGAGTAGGGCACATTAACACTTTATTATCGCGTTAACGCATTACCCACTTAATGCAGACAATTATTTTTGTATTATTTTATTTTATTTATTTTTAATTATTATTTAATTTTATTTATTTTTAATTATTATTTTATGTTTTGTATTATTTATTATATTTTATTATTTTTTAATTACTCTTATTTTGAAATTTCATTTTTCTGTGCTGGACCGCTTCACCTCACTTTAACAGGGACACTTGCTATTGAACATACTGACTGCTTCTGCTGACCCCCTGATAAAAGAAAATTGTATTTGCAGGTTTATAAATGTTAATTTGCTGTTGCTCAGAAGGTGCCTGATATACTGTTATGATCGTGGCACCTGTTCTGACGATTCATACTGCCTTCTCGAAAAATGCTACCGTAACGGAAATCAAGAGAAGAGTCTGCTATCGTGCGCCCTTCAAGTTTATACAGTTCATACCATTTATAGTCAGTTTATAACACTGATAATGATGAGAAATAGACAACTAATATGCATAATCAGAGAAAAATATATTTTATTTAATATTTTTACTTATAAGCAGCGTATCGATTCATGCTGCCTTGCTGAAAAATGCTACCTTGAAGCTGTTAACCACTTACGATCCATCTGGCTGTGGAAAGATATTAAAGAATGAAGCAAGGGAAAGGCTTGTCTCTACTTGCAGGTTGGCACTATGAGGAACCTGCCCTTTCCGGAATCCTGCACAAAGGATCAGCGTGAGAACTCTCTGCTTGCCAGTTCTGTCCGAATTGACTCTCCCTTCTTTCTCTTTCTCTGTCTCTCCCCTGCAGAAGTAACAGGAGGAGTCGTCTAGTAACTGTCCAGGGATTTCCCCAACAGCTCTCGTGCGCTGCTAGCGCCCAAAGTATCTGAACCTCGAGAAGAGGATAAAACTTATCAGTCCGTCCCGGTCCACACCGGGTGCATGGACCTTCCCAAGGACGTGACCTTCACTGACCCACCGGAGGGACGAAGCCCGTGGGTGGATTCTTTACTTTAAATATTTTGCTCTGTTCTGTGAACGCTCTTTCTTGAAAAGATACTTTAAGTAAAACCCTGTTCTCCGAGATCCCCTTGTGTCCTCTTTTCCAGACCGAACATGACAATAACACTGATAATGATGATATATAGACAAATAATATGCATAATTTGAGAAAATATATTGTATTTGAAAAATATATCAATTCATGCTACCCTGTGGAAAAATGCTCCCTTGAAGTTTATACAGTGTCCCAAAGTAGTACATATTTATGGGCATAGCACTAAATCCCAAGATTGTGAAACTGCACATGCACAGAAGGGCACCGCAGCACATCTCGATGGGTAGCATTTTTTGACAGAACACGCAGAAGCATGATTAATGGGTTCCGGTGCCCATTGTCATGCACACAGGTTACGTGACACACAAGGGTCGTTGGAAATGAGCGTGTCACATGATATAAAAGGCACTGTAAGCCTGGTAGCCATTGCTCAGTCAGTGAGTCTACACCCCTCAACTCTATTTTCAACTTCTAACCATGAGTACTCCTGCTAAGCCATACCTTTGTGTGTGTTTGAGAAAGCGGATTCCGGTGGGAATCTTTACTCTTCCTGAGAGTGTTCTTATATGAAAGTGCGTGGTCTACCAGCTCTCTCGCGTCACTCCACGTCTGGGTTCTTCAACCACGCTACACTGGTGTAGCGACTATCATTTTCATTCATGACAGAATGAGCCAGTAGTTGTGAGTTTGCCGCTCTGTGTGAAACTGTTACACAGCAGGCTGCCGTGATTGTACGGTTGGACCAAGATGTGACTGGGTTGCAACAAGCTCTTCATGAGTCCTTTGTGGTTTGTGCTGAGCTTGCTCAGCAGGTCGCCACTTTCAAGAATACCGTGCAGGAGCAGTCTGCTAAGAGGGCTGTTCCACAGTCCCCAAGCTCCACCCCATCTCCCTCCTCCTATTTTAACTCATTAACTTCCCAAAATTTCATTGCCAGAGAAATGGGATGGGGAGATGGAAAGTGCAATGTTTTTCTGACAGAGTGCTATACCAACGACCGAAGCCGCATTGCACTCCTCATCTCCCTCCTCTCCAGGCAGGCAGCTGAGTGGGCCACTGGGGTCTTGAGGTCTGACTCGGATATTGCACACTTGTATCCTGAGTTCTGTCATCACCTCAAGGCCACATTCCAACATCTAGATAGTGAGGTGGAGACCGACTCTGAGTTGTACCAGTGAGCAAAGAGTTCCGGATGCTGGCTGTGCACACCCAACTGGGGAGTGGCAGCGCTTCAGACTGGCTTCTACGAGCGGCTGGCTCCTCGGATGAAGGATGAGCTAGCTAGGCGAGAGCTCCCCGTCACCGTGGATGGCCTCATTGAACTCTGCCTGTGAATCGCTCAGCGGATGAGCTCTCACCCGAGGCCAACTCCTCATTCCACCCCCTATCAGGGGCTCAACCGTATTACGGTGAGGAATAGGCACCCACTTCCACCCACTAATACTGCCCTGGATGCCATATCTGGTGCCTCAATCTTCACTAAACTGGACCTTAGTAGTGCCTATAATTTGGTGCCCATCAGGGAGGGTGATGAGTGGAAGACGGTATACATAACCCCTACTAGCCATTATGAGACCTTGGTCATGCCGGTATTTCAACAGTTTATTAGCGATGTGCTTAGGAACATGATAGGCTGCTGGGCCTTTGTATATCTGGATGATATACTTATCTATTCCAGAACTGAAGAGGAATACGTCCAGCACGTCAAGGCAGTCCTGCAGAGGTTGCTGGCCAACCAACTTTACTGTAAGTTGGAAAAATGTGCTTTCCTCCAGCGTTCCACCACATTCTTGGGTTTTGTCATAACCCCTACAAGTTATCATAATATGAAAGTTCTCAAAATGAGACAGCACATATTATGTAGTATACAACAAGTAATAAAATATAGCAAACACAATTAAGAGGCTGTTGGATAGGCCAGTGTAAAAAGATGAGTTTTTAGCTTTGCTTTGAAAACTGAAAGTGAAGTGCATCGGCACAGGGCAAGAGGAAGGACATTCCAGTGTTTGGGACCAGCCACACTAAAAGCCTTGTCGCCCATAAAGTGCAGACGAGTAGAGGGAATGGACAGGAGGTGAGCATCTGAAGAACATAGGTTGCGGGTCGGTTTATATGGTTTAAGCATATTTGATAGACAGGATGGGGCCAGATCATGTAAGGATTTGTAGACCGGAAAGATGATTTTGTATTGTATGCGATATTGTACAGGAAGCCAGTGTAATTGATGCAAGACAGGTGTAATATGTTCCTGAGATCTGGTATGGGTTAAGACTCTAGTGGCAGAATTTTGGACATACTGTAACCTGTTTAGTTTCTTTGCTGAGACAAAGCAAAGCATTACAGTAGTCCAACCTTGTGTTTCTGCAGCAGACAAACTAAGTGAGGGACGGAGTTTGGAAATGTTTTTGAGATGGAAAAAAGCTGCTTTAGTGACGTTTTTGATGTATGAATCAAAAGATAAAGTAGAGTCTATTGTAACCCCTAGATTTCTTACTTCAGAAGTGGTAGTGGTGAAATAGCCAGGGATAGCTAACTGTAGTTGCTTGAGTTTCCTCAATAAATCCAGGGTTGCATTAAGGATAGCTTCTGTCTTTCCATGGTTTAGTTTGAGGAAATCCTGTGTCATACAGTCACTAATGGCATTTAGGCAACCAACCATGTTGGAGGGAGATAGTGTATGGGAGGGTTTTTGTGAATGTAAATCTGTGTGTCATCAGCCTAGCAATGAAAATGTAAGTCATACTGCCGTATAATGTGACCCAGGGGAAGAATGTAGATATTGAAAAGCAAAGGTCCTAGAACAGAACCCCGAGGGACGCCCCAAGAAAGGGAAGAGTTGGGAGACCTAAAGAGACAAAATGTTCTCTTAAACCACGAGAGTGCCATACCCATAATACCCAGAAGAGTTTCTAGTCGGGTCAGCAGGAGGTTATGGCAGACATCAAGAGCAGCTGTGAGGTCTAGTAATATCAAAAGCGGCTGTGAGGACTAGTAATAAAAGAATACTAACATGTCCTCTATCAGCAGCCATTAACAGATCATTTGAGACTTTGACAAGGGCTGTTTCAGTACTGTGCTTTGCTTTAAAGCCAGACTGAAACACCTCCCATAAATCATTTTGTGTTAGGTGTTCTTGCAGCTGAAGGAGTACTATGCACTCAAGAAGCTTAGCAATGAAGGGCAGGTTAGAAATAGGTAGATAGTTTTTAAAATCATCAACAGCTGCTCCTGTTTGTTTTTTTTTTAAATAGGAGTAATGGCTGCAGGTTTAAGAGGGCATGGGACACATCCAGAAAGAAGAGATGTATTTATAATTTGAGCAATGATAGGACAAAGAACTGGCAAGCAGGTCTTGACTAATGGGGTGGGCTTAGGGTCAAGGAGGCAATGCCTGACTGACCGTTATCAGTTTGTAACGAGGAATTAACGAGGAATCCTCAGCACCCACCAAAGTAAAATATGTTGTCCCTCAAGGTTTTGTGTTAGGACCTCTTTTATTTACTTTGTACATGCTACCCTTAGGGATGATTATTCCTAAACATGGGATTAGCTTTCACTGCTACGCAGATGATACACAGCTTTAGATCTCTACAAATCCCGATGATGAACCTATATCAAATAAGATTGGGGCCTGCATTAAAGATACAAAAGACTGGATATCACATAACTTCCTCTTACTCAACACAGATAAAACTGAGGTCCTTCTTCTGGGTTTGAAAGCTGCTAGAAACAAACCGTCAGGCCTAATGCTTGATCTTGCTGACTCCTCAACCTCTCCGACGTTAACTGTGAAGAATCTCGGTGTCACTATGGATCCTGATCTTTCATTCGACACTCATATAAGTACCATTACTAAATTAGCTTTCCTTCATCTACAAAACATTGCTAAGTTAAGAAGTGCATTATCTCGCCATGATGCAGAAAAACTAGTCCACGCCTTTATTACTTCCAGACTCGAATATTGTAACAGCCTCTTGTCAGGCTGCTCCAAGAAAAACCTAAACAAGCTTCAACTGATCCAGAATGCGGCAGCTAGAGTCCTTAGTAGAACCAGGAAATTCGACCACATTAGCTCAATATTATCTAGACTTCATTGGCTTCCGATCAAATTTCATATTGACTACTTTTTGTATTTAATTTTTCTGTTAGATGGAAGGTGTAGAGCTGGGAGGTGATGGGCACAGAGAATTCACCTAAACTGGGACACTGTTGTTGTCACCCCACCACTCCTCATGTTCACTCAGGTTTGTGAAGTGGAGGTGTGCCGGTGTCCCAGGGCGCTCTCATGCCCATCATACCTCTCGGTTCTGCCCTTTCTAGCTAAGCTGCTCGAATTAGATATGCCGCAGTTATAACTTGCACTCCTCACAGATATAAATAGTCCTCTGCAAATTTAAACAGAACTAACTCTCCTCTGTTTTCTCCAAGGGGAACTGCTGCACATTTGCCGGACTGATAACCATGGGAAATTACCCTTGACTTGTCCCGGCACCACTCGGGCAACCGCTGCTTAAAGCTCCGGCGGAGAGTGTTGCTCCTGATCCTGATGTTTATGGACTATGGACTCTCAGTTCCTCTTCCAACAATACTTCCCTCTCTGGACACTTAGTGAAACCAAGTCTATAATCTTGTTCTTTAAGGCCTTCTCTTGTTATTTATCCCCATAAAGATTCTCATTCCTTTCTCTCTGGGACGATCTGAGGAGGACGGGTTCTCCTTTTGAGTCTTGGTTCCTCCCAAGGTTTCTTCCTCCAGCTGAGGGAGTTTTTCCTCACCTCTGTTGCCTTGGGCTTACTCACTAGGGGCTCGGACCTGGACTCTGTAAAGCTGCTTTGTGACAACCTGGTTGTAAGAAGTGCTATATAAATAAAATTGAATTTAATTGAATTGAAGTGGTAGGCCTAGCCTTAGTATTCATCAACTGGCCTAAACACAGAGAGAGTGTTAGCATTTGAGGTTAGCTGGAGTTGGTTGTAGATTAATCCAATTTTATTATGGAAGAAATCTAGGAACTCACAGCAGAGGTTTGTCAAAGGAGTAAGTGGGAATGATTTAACAGGCTAAAGTAGGCTCTTAATGGTAGAGAAAACAGCTTGTGCGTTACCCTGGCCTCTGGCAATCTGGTGGTGTAGTACAAGGACTTAGCCTCATTTAAAGCCTCTTCATAGGCAGATACATGATCTTTATATGCCACTTCATGAACTGTTAAGCCAGTTTTTCTGCTCAGTTGCTCAAGTTAGCCACCAGCAGCTTTCATTCTACGTAGTTCAGGTGTGGACCAAGGAGCAGAATGTAAAAAAGAAACTTTGTATGTCTTTAAAGGAGCAACGTGATTTAAAGCGTCAGACAGGTGTGTATCGTAGAGCAGAACTAGATCTTCAGGGCATGTGTTTAATGACTCCTTCACAAGTTTTGTTTGCAGAGTGTCCAATATCATGGCTGTATTAATGTTCTTTGTGTTCCTATATGTGATGGAGCGAGAAGCATTTAGTCAGTGAGAGGAATTAGGACAGCAATATTAAATAGAACAGCCTTATGGTCAGAAAAGGGAAGATCTTTACCACAGAGGTCAGATGGAGAAGTGCCAAAAGTGCAGACAAGATCTAAAATATGGCCTTTGGAGTGAGTGGGAAAGTTTACATGTTGAGTGAGATCAAAACAGTTGAGCGTGTTAAGAAAATTTTCAGCAAAATTACAGCTGTTAGAGTCAAGATGCATATTAAATCACCTAGGATCCCAATGGATGAGTACATGGGACTAACAGATGAGAGCAGCTCAGCAAACTCATTAATAAAACTAGAGGACACTTTGAGAGGCCTGTGTAAAAAAGTAAAGGGAGACTACTAGTGAACTTCAGAGCAAGACATGCAAAAGATGAAAAATCCTGCAGAGGCAAACACACAACCTTAAAACAGGAATGGTAAAGCACAGCAAGCCCACCCCCACACCTAGATGATCGTGGCTTGCATTCGTAGTAGCAGAGTGATTTTGAGGGATGTTTTTTAAGGTTAGCCTAGTGGTTAGGGCATTCGCCCTGCAATCAGGAAATCCTGGGTTTGATTCTAAGCACCTCTGAGGTACCCTTGAGGAAGGTACTGTCTCCACACACAGCGCCTCAGGTGCTGTGTTTCTGGCTGCCTGCTGCTTCACTTTGTGAATGGGCTAAATACAGAGGACGAATTTTGTGCTGTTCACACTGTGTCCTGTGGTGTCTTCACGTATGATAGACTGGTCACTTGAGACTCATCCATATTGACTTGGGTCTAGACTTGAGACTTGCCTGTATTGAACTGGGACTCAACTGAAGACGTGCCTGTATTGACTTCGGACTTGATTCAGGACTTAAGTGTCAAGACTTCTGTTACTTTGAAACTCAGTGGCTTGTTCTCACCTTCAGCATTGACTAGATTTGTGCATTGCTCTGAGCAAGCTGAGCTCAATGATTTGAAAGGAATTTGTCAGCACATTTAATGTCTGCTCTTTTCATTGCAGTACAGCCTGGTCTCTCTATGCCCCTCTGGGGAGTTTTCTGTGCTTCTCAACTCTTCGCTTTGCTTGCATTGTAACCATTAATGTCATCCCATAACCTCCCAACCCTGAGGCTCGTGATGATGGGCTGTGGCAGGGGCCAGTGTGCAGCATTTGTCACTCAGAAGTGTAAGAGGATATTTATTCAAAGACAACAACATGGTAGAACGAAAAGGCTCGTTCAGAAAGAAATACACTCTGGGAGTTTGATGACAATCCCGTTAGAGGAGGGTTGAGGCAGTGATGTCATTTACCTTTAGGAGCAGACCATGTGACATTCGACCCACTACAACAAAAAAAGCTTTTGCACTGCTGCCTGTGTTCAGGTGGATTAGGTGATGACGGAGGCCTTTGTGTGTATAGCCTGCAGAGCTGGATGATTTATTACCGGTACACAAAACTGTGTTCAGTATATGTTCAGTGCACATGATCATGTTGATGCACAAACACAAAGATCTTAGTCCAGGAATAAAGTTGTGCATTCCAAATTTTATCTGGAATAAGGCACATCGTAATACTGCATGATAAGACAGCAAGTCTTTGTAAATAGGCGATGTATAGCAATTTACAGCAATTTCAAGCTCTCAGTGGCTTCTGGCCTTCAAAGAAGGCATATTGCTATCTGTGAAATAAGAAAAAATGTTTCTCTCAATTATAGCTTGTTTTTACCTGATAGAATCATCATGCTTGTATTCAACCTCTGTAGTACTATTTTATTTCAGTATTGAGTTTTAGTTGGTGTTACATTCTGAAAATGATCCAGTCAAGCTTTTTTCCTCTGTAGTTCTTAGGTACATGCAGCCAAGCAAGCTTTAACTCTGACCATGCCTACAGAAGCTGGACTGAAAGCCTAGTATGTCAGACTAAACACAGACGCAATTAAGAAGTGACTGAAATCATTTTTTCCCAAACAAATGTCATTCTAGGTATTTTGCAAGTTCTAGGTGAGTCACTGGTTGAGAGCATGAGCAGTGGTCTAACCAGGTTTCAGTCAGATGTTAGAAGTAGAACACATCATTATGTCAGGTCTTTTTATTTAAAGAGTTACTGTAAAACATACAATGTAAAATATATTAATGCCTGGTCTGTTGACTAAGTTTAATCCAGAATGAAATCTGTTGTCAAATTTCCCTCTGAGAAATCTATCATTACTATTTGGCATAAACTGATATTTTGCCTAAAACACACTTGTTCATTTTGCTGCTGCAGTGGATGGATGATGAAACATTGAGGTTTTGCTCAGCATGACTACAATCTGTGACTGTTCTCATAGCAGTATTGTGGTGCTTGCTGTGGTTTCAACACATCTTTGCTGGCTGTAATAAAGGAAGGAACAAGGAAGCTGTGATTACATGAGTGGAAATTACATCCTGTGATACAAGTCATCAAGGGAACTGGGTACTTGCTAGACAGAGTTTAGACCAGGGGTTGACAAAACTGCTTGACCACAGTAGCTTCCAGTTGTTTAAAATGCATTCAAATAACACAATAATCTATGTAGTCTATCCTCCAATTTAGCTTGATTGAGGAATAAAGCAAGATATCCAAACAGTTTCTGAACCACTTGTAATGATGGCTGATGCTGTTTGGTACCCAGTGAAGAGTGGAAAGTTGCAATAGAGCTCCAGATCTGTTTGGTTTAAATCCATATGATCGTCTGACCCTGATCTGGCCCAAAATCAGATTTGCTACAGAATAAGTCTGCAAATCTGTAATTTGTTTGGTTTCAGAGCATTATTTAAAAACTACATGTCATATTTTAATACCATTTGGTATTTCGGTTTTGCCAGGGTGTGACACACAGTGACGGGCTTCACATTTAAATGTCTGTAACTGTCTGTAATTATTTATACAATGACTTGCACTAAAAAATCTAAAGGTAAATAGGTAGCAATTTGTCAGACAAATCAGTGAGCTCTACCTAAATTTGATGTTTCATTTTTTCAAATACTTATCATGACACTGGTATTTGTCATATCTCAAATTACATTTGGACAAATCTCTACATATTGTGTCAAATGACAGGATTAGTTAGGCGAAAAAGGTCCATGTTTTACTTCTTGTATTTAGAACTGGAGCTACGTTTTTATACTTCTGCCTCTCATATATTGTTAGTCATAGCAATATTCTCATATTCTCTCTCACTATCTAGTGACCAAAGAAGAAGGGCTTCCACTTTAAAGGCTTGCTTCCTCCCAAGGTTTAAGGTTTTTTCCTTGCCTCTACCATCCTTACTAGGGGCTTTGGCCCAGATTTTGTAAAGATGCTTTGCTACAACATCAGACATAAAAAGTGCTATTTAAATGAATCTGGTTTGACTTCACTGTGGAAAAGAAAACATTTTAAACACATGGATGTAACATATATATTACTATATTACATTGTATTACTATATTGCTGTAATACACTGTTGAATCATGCTTAATATGACTGTAGGAATTAACTAATGAGGTAAAGAGTGGAATTTGAGTTTCTGGGTGATTTTAAACTCCCACAGTGTTCATTGCAGAGCAGCAAAGCTAATACAGGGTGACACAGAAAAACGGGAACTTTTGGCAAACAAATAAAAATAGAAAACATTTTTATCGCGAAAGCACACTGTCTACCGTTCCACTCCTCCATTATTACTGAATGGCATGATTGTTTACAGCTCACAGTCCCCCTTCTGTAGTGCTGCCAACCGTACATGGCTGCCACTACGCACCTCAAAAGTTCCTGTTTTTCTGTGTCACCCTGTATTTCAGGTATTGATGTGGCTGGTGGTGATTTTGCCGTGATATTTGAGAATGTTATCAGGGACCCAAGAGATAATGAGAGTTACTCTCCACTCAGCTCACCTTGGCAGAAAGTGTTTAGTTCTCTTTTTTTCTGTTGAAAGTAGGTCAGTGTTTACTCCTGCTGGTTTACAGACCTCAGAACTCATTTTCTGAACAGTGCATATACAAGTGGTTACATTCCTGTTTTGGAGAATTAATTGGCATGACAGAAGGAAATGTGTAGCTAGAAAATTCTTGATCCTGAGATTCCCATGTTTTTTGTGAGGAATGGTGCCCAACCAACCATAGCTAGTTATTTAAAAAAATATTTTAAAATGTCTCCTTAGGGTTGTGAAAAGAGTAATATTCAGAATTGTAATAATCAAATAGCATAAATAACATATATCCTTAAAAATATCCTTACTTAAAGGAACAGTATCACATTTGCATATTTTGTTATGTTTAATGTTTAATTATTTAGTTTTACTTTGGAACTATGAAATAAATGTAGCAAATAGGTAATTGAAGCTCATATCGTAACACTTAATTCTGTAATCACTTGAGCATTATGGTGGTTTCTATTACAGTAGAACTCAAAAGGGGTCCAAACTGAAACTGCAAACATTTTTATGATGTGAAGGTTCTTTAAGCTGTCAAAATGTTCTTCACACTGACTATATGTAATCAAGGACCTATGACAAAATCGTTTAAGGGGGTATACAACAGTTTCTCCACTACAAAGAACCAAACAATACAAAACATTTCACTTGCAATGAATCCATAAATACCAATGGCCTTTACTAAAACATCTATTTTAAGCTTCCTATGAGCTTCCTTCAATTACTTGTTAGCTCAGTGCAAAACCAAAGAAACAAACTTCAGACACTGTTAATGACTTTTACCACATTTTAGGTGTGTGTAAGGTGTCACTGTGTACATATGTGTAAATTGGACAATACTTGTTAATGGGTACTATGCATAATCTCATACTGGCAGTCACGTGAGAGCATTGTTAGCATCCTGCGAGGTGGAGGAGGTTGATCGGCTGAACCTGGATGTCGACTCTCTCTCCAGCACACCTTTCCTGCATAGCAGCCTTTTCAGGTTACCTCGGAACTTCTCTCCCACAAAGGCATACAGCACAGGGTTGATGCAACAGTTAAGTTGGCCCAGACTCTGAGTGGCCAGCAGTGCCAGGTCAGTCTCTTGCCTCCTCTTGCAGCCTGACTCCACCAGTTTGGCCCTCACCAGCGTGTCCACCATTACAGCCAGGTGGTAGGGGCACCAGCAGAGCAAGAAGGCTGCCACCACAGCAAAGATAACCCGCATGGCCTTCTGCTTGCGAAACCCACGGGTCTGAACAAGACGGGCCACAGTCACACTGTAAAAGCCCACCATGGCACCCAGGGGCAACACAAAGCCCAACAGGTGACGGAGAATGCGCGTGGCAACCCTCCATTCTGAGGAACTAGAAGTGGTATAGCGTTCTCCACACTGCATTTCCATGTTTTCTTCTGGTCTGTAGGCTTCATTGTAGATGGCAGAAGGCAGTGATAGCAGCAGCCCCAGGATCCAGACACAAGCACAGGTGATCCAGCTTGGCGTCCAACGGCCTCGGAACCCAGCCCTGCCCTCCTTAGCAGCATGCACCACTACTATGTAGCGGTCTGCGCTAATGCAGACCAAAAAAAGGATGCTGGTGTAGAAATTGACTTCCAGGGCCATGCTGACTAGCTTGCAAGCAGCATCCCCAAAGACCCAGCCTTGCAGGAGTGACACAGCTGACAGAGGCAGTGTCAAGGCCAGCATCATGTCAGCCAGGGCCAGATGGAAAAGAAACAGGTCCGATGGGCTGAGCTCATGGCGGCTCAAGCCCACCACCAACCCCACCACCAGGTTACCAGGGATGGCCAGAAGGAAGATCAGCAGGTAGAAGATGCACAAGAAGATGCGCATTGCTAGGGCAAAAGTCTGGTCCTGGCAGCGTAGGGCATGGCCTGGAGTGTAGGTGGAGTTGAAGATTTCAGTGATATTGAGTTCTTCATAAACATCCTCAAGAAGGTCGTAGAACTCATCATTTAGAACAGAATGCTTAAGACCTGTTTAGTAAAAAGGATCTTAAGATTCCTCAAACATTGTCATCATATTAAAATGTATTATTTAAACAATATATGCATTTTTTAAATGGCTGTAATGACAATTCTTATGCAAAGTTTGAGTACTTCAGTCCAGTTATATGGTTTGTTGAAAGTAAATATAAGTACACATCTTGCTTAGAGAACACACTTATTATGTATAACAGGGGTCTCAAACCTGTCCAGAAAGGGCCACTGTGGGTGCAGGTTTTCGTTCCAACCAAGCAGGAGGCACACCTGATTCCACCT
>JBBPCX010067850.1:10000-12805 GCA_037974365.1 Hydrocynus forskahlii | reverse complement strand
TGGGGATCTCTCGGTCAGTATTGATGGTGTGCTGGTACAGCCTGCTCCGGTTGTCAGAAATCTTGGTGTGCTCTTTGGCTCTTCACTTAATTTTGAGTCGCACATCAAGTCCATCTCAAAAACTGCTTTTTATCACCTCCGCAGTATCGCTCGCTTACGCCCATTCTTGTCTAGCGGTGATGATCTTAGTCTAGTCCACGCCTTCATTATGTCCCGCATCGACTAATGTAATTCAAACAGATCTACCTGACTTTCATTAGACCTGTTCTGGAGTACGCCAGTCCAGTGTGGGGTGGACTGACCGAACTGGAACAAGTGCAGAAACGATGCTGCAAGATAAGCGGTATCCCGCCATCCTCCCTTCCAACACTGAGGGAGAGGCCAGCAACATTCTTACAGACAACATTCTTCCTCTCCTCTGCATACCCTCAGCATCCAGGCCTCCTCTACTGGATATGAGCTGAGACACCAAAGTCAGTTGTAAGCAAAGAAGAGCAAAACTAAAAAACATGGTGTCTTTTATTCCCCGTGCTCTTAGATTGTTTTACAGTTGACTCTTATAGTAACTTGTGGATTGAATGTTTTCTTATTGTTGGTTGTTTTGTTTTTCTCATTATGATGTTTATGATTGACACAATTCAGGTCTCACATTGCGGTCTCCTGCCATGTCGGTCTTTAATAAATCCAATCGAATCTAAATCCCTTGTTCATTGACCTCCCTTGCAAATCTATACAAAGGTTAGAGTACTTACAAAACTCTGCTGCCAGAGTTCTTACACACACTAAGCGCTCTGCCCACATCACCCCTTATCCTCTCTCAGCTACACTGGCTACCAGTTCAGGCTCGAATCAAGTTTAAAGTTTTACTTCTCACCTTAAAAACTCTGCACAGCCTTGCTCCTCCCTACCTTACTCAACTCCTGACTTCCTACTCTCCCTCTCGCTCTCTCAGATCCTCTGGCACTAATATTCTTCTTGTTCCACGCACTAGACTCTCCACTCTTGGTGGGAGGTCGTTCAGTGCCATGGCTCCCAAACTCTGGAACTCACTTCCGCAATCCCTCCGTGACCGCTGCTCCATCTCATCTTTCAAACGCAATCTCAAGACCTTTCGTTTCAATGAATATTTCTCTTCCACCATGACTATTTAAAATTGAATTTTTTTTCTTCTGCTATGTAAGGCGACCTTGGGTTTGTGAAAGGCGCTATAAAAATGTAATCTATTATTATTATTTAATAAACATCCCACTAAGTATATTTTTAACAACTAAACATCAAGTTTCATGTACAAGACTTTATTAAACTTAAATCCCTAACACTGCTAATCATTAATTAAAGTATCTGTGGATAATCTGCAATGGCCACTAAAAATAAAGAATGACCAAAATTTTGAATATTTTCCCCACTAAAATACAGATAATTTACCCAAACCCCTCTAGGAGATGTGCATGAGCAGTAATCTAGTAGCGCGCTCATGTATAGTTCCGAATTAGGCCAGTTTTTTTTATTGCCATTTCATTTCATTTTTTTTTTTGTTGCTATTTCATGGTCTAATCCAACCAGGCATCCATCAATTGCACTAAGAGGGAGGATCATCCAGCCTATCTAGAGAAAGAGAGGCTAGTTCTGCTCTCTTGGAGTATAGTGTGAAGTTCATTCATTCATTCGAGAGTGTCAAATGAGTAGGTGGTGTTATTAAGATACACATGTTCCACAGTAGTTTCGTACTTGAGTTCACAAATGTGGTTTAGTTCACGGCTGCAGTGAGCAGTCTGTTATTTACTCTTGATTTTAGAACCCACATCTTCTCTCACACACTGATCTTATGCCTGGCACACAATATGCAATAATCGAGCCAATTTAGAGGCCAATTTGCCCCTCATGACAATTGCCTAAGGTCTTCCAATATCCGGGCCATCTGTTTCAGTTCTCTAACAAGTCCAGTCAGGCGGTAGCGATTGTGAAAAATAAATATACAAAACATAGTCAGTGATTTTATGTCCCGTACTGAGGGGTAAGCACTGAGCGAATGACTTTGCATGTAAGAAAATGGCCGGTGTTTAGTGGAAAATATTTAATTCACTGCATGTATACTGTATTTACCCCATGACGATTGTTATTACTCTGTCCCTTTTTTTGTTTTCCTGTTCCTGAAGTTGTTAGTTTGTATGTGTGTAAAATGAATCAATAAAACAATTTTTAAAAACAAAAACAAAAAACAAAACAAAAAAACACTGGTCAGGCCTTTATGAACATGATCTGAATGTGTGGGGTGCTTCATGCAAGACAGATCCCATAGTGTCGAGGACTAAATGTATAGCAAGTGCAGCCCTCTGGCTCTTTGTGTGTTGCAGATTTACAGTTAATTCTCCAGTAAATGCTTCAAGCCTGACTGAAAGGCCAATCACAACCAATAACATCCTGTTTTACCTGCCCCTCCCACTACCCTAATTATGATGATACAAAACGCCCAGAGATCCGCCCTGATACTGTGTTTCATTGCGGTACTGAAGGAAAATGAACGACGATTTCCCATTCACACTGACCATGAAGCTTAGGGGTTTCAAAGCAAAGATATTTACTCACTCCAACACACACACACTTACTTTGAGGTGACTGGTATCCTGGATGAACATGGGGATCCTGGCAAGGAAACAAGAGGGAAAACATTAAGTGAGTGTAATCGCCAAACACTAAAAACAAAAGAGAGCAGGGATGCACCAGACCAAAAGCACCAGAAAGCAGGGATGGGTTGGGGATGGGTTGGGGATGGGTGGGAGGGATTCTTTTGAAAGATCAATCATA
>JBBPCX010067850.1:0-5000 GCA_037974365.1 Hydrocynus forskahlii | reverse complement strand
AACACCGTCATCAGAAATCAAAGTGCCAAATTTGTTTAAAAAAATCAAAATAGTTTGTAAGTCAATCTTCATCACCACCAGAAGGTGGCAGCATTGCAGCTAAAAGCTGTTTGCCAACCACCATTAAACAACAAAGGAAAAGAAAAGTGAGATTAATTGTAGAACAAGAAAAGACACAAACACAGTGCTAAAGAATCTACAGTCAGCAAAAAGCTGGTTGTGGAACTTCTTCAAAAGTTAAATGAAAATTTGGTGTTGTGTGTGTGTGTGTGTGTGTGTGTGTGTGAGACTGTCAGAGTGGAATGCTGGGGGGCCGGGGGAGGTTATATGATGCTGCGCCAACATCGTGATGCCCACCAGCCTTCAGCAACGCAAGCTGGCATCAGCCCAACCCCAGCCTGGGTCTCAACTGAGGTTCACGCAGCCTCGTTAATAAACTCGGGACTCTGAATACAATTATCTGGTCTATTAACTTAAAAGTCTTCAAACAACTGTAGATACTGGAAGAGCAACCCCAGCAAAAGTACACACACACACACACACACACACACACACACACATACACAAACCTTTCAGACAGTAAACTTAATAGGGGGTTAATCACTGCAGCAGTTTTTATTAAGCACACACTTGGCTTAACTGTTCAGGAAAATGAATGAGCTTGAATATTATTGCCAAATGCACCGGCACCCCGGCAATTTACCGTCCTGTACCACCAAACCCAAAACCCCGCACCGGCACCCCGGCAATTTACCGTCCTGTACCACCAAACCCAAAACCCCGCACCGGAACCCAGGCAATTTACCGTCCTGTACCACCAAACCCAAAACCCCGCACCGGAACCCAGGCAATTTACCGTGCAGCACCACCAAACCCAAAAACCCTCCATCAGAAATATTTTGGGTCCCACCAAACAAAAAATATTTGCTGTTATGAAGTGGGTATAATAAAACTAATAATGTATAAATTACAGAATGAAAGTCAAAAAGTACAATTCAGGTTAATTTTAAGGATTTTAAGGTTCTACAAGAACCTGAAACAGCAGGCTGTAATCAGAGAGCTGAACCGGCTGACATTCTCCGGATCTCCGGCGCAGAGATAAGGAGGAGGGGACGTTCAGCAGCCCTGAGACTGATTACATAAGGTGATGACAAAGCAACCTTTATGGTGCAGTGCTAACAGGAGGGGGCTGGGTGGGGTGGAAATGCCCTCTTACAGGGGCAGTTTAGGTCACACTCCGCCTACCGCACCCACAGCGGATGAATAAATACGAGAGTGTGTGTATGTGTGGCTACAACCTCAACTAACCTTCAATCCACTGCCTGCACCCAGTATTACCATGTCATGTAGGGACTGGAGTCGAAGGGTCGTTGTTTTTGTATGATGGCCTTTTCTAATAATAAAATCACAATTACACATACATTTTGTGCTATAGTGCATGTTCAAAACATGATGAGTGAACCCTGCTATTTTCATGGCCTATGAGATGGAAATCTAAATTTTATCTATCTTGAAAATCGACTAATCTGTTAAATATTTCTTCGATTATCGAAGCAGACAAAACACAAACTTCCTTTACGTTTTACATTAAAGACCTTAATTTACGCACTAGCCTACATGTTTAACAGATACACCAATCAGCCACAACATTAAAACCACCTGCCTAATATTGTGTCTGTCCCAAAACTTCTGTGACCTGCCGAGGTCTGAACTCCACAAGACTCTGACGGTCTGGATTTCTGCACCAAGATGTTACAGCAGGTCCTTTAAGTCCTGTAAGTTGTGAGGTGGGGCCTCTATGGATTCGACTAGTTCATAAAGTTTGTCCCACCGAAGCTTGATCAGAGAAGCTCAAATCTGGAGGCACCTTGAGCTCTTTGTGATATTCCTCAAACAGTTCCAGAAGTGTGTCAGGACTCATCATCCTGCTGAAAGAGTCTCCATGAAGGGCTGAACATGGTGTTTAGGTGTTAAAGGAAGGTCCACATGAATGCAGGGCCCAAGGTTCTCCAGCAGAACATCATCCAGAGCATCACACTGCCTCCACCACCTCGCCTTCTTCACATAGAGCATCCTGGTGCCGTTCCAGTGGTGTTGTGTGGAGTTTCAAGATTAATGGAGATCCATCCAGTTTATGACCCAGAACCTGTCATTTAGCATTAGTACCTGACCTCACTAATGCTCTTGTGGCTGACTGCATTCAAATCCTCACGGCAATGTTCCAATCCCTATCCCGTCATGAATAACAGAGGCTGTTAATGCAGTAAAGTGGGGGCAACTCTCCCCAATTTCAGAGGAAATGTGCAAAAGGTGTGCTTAAACACAGTATTGTCCATCTTACATTGTTTTTATATTTTTATTTGTTTGAGCGCCAGCCAGAACCTTTTGTTTATGAAAACGCGCATGGCTAATAAACAACAACAAAAAAAACCTGGGGTCAACTCAGAAAACTGGTCATTTCATTTAAGTCAGTTGCAGCCCAAACAGTCCGTGTAATTCGCCTAGCCTAAATCTTATCCCTGACCCCTGCTGAGGCGGGAGCTGCCGCTGGCCAGAGTTGTGAGGAGTACAGACGCGTCCCAGCGCCGGGCAGAACGCGCCCAGCACTCCACGCCAGCCTGCCAAAGCCGTGGCCGTGAGATGCCAGCCTGATCAGAAGCTGCTGCGCTGCTCCTGAACTCAGACAACCCTGGGGCAGGTCCAGCACAGCGCTGTGCAAAGCAATGCGGCTACAAAACCAGAACAAAAATAACCAATGCGGGAGAAAAGTGTTGAACGAGTGCTGAAGTTCCAAACTTAATCTGGGACACATTTCTTTCTATTTATCTTGTTCTTAAGGGCCCAGTCTGTGTGTGTGTGTGTGTGTGTGTGTGTGTGAGTCTTTCTCTCTGTCTGTCTCTCTGTCTGTCTGTCTTCAGGAAGACACACCCTGCTACAATGCAACAATACTGTCCACTCAACTACACATTTTCTAGCACAAACGCACTTGCGCACCCGTTATATCCTAAACCAAAAAACCTCCCTCATACGCAGGTGGGAGGAGTCTGTGTGTGGATATGACCCTAAAATGTTCCTGTTTACTCACTTGTCTAACAATATCTAACTACGCCTCACAACCACACACACACACACACACACAGTGGTCATTAAGGTCTTCTGGCACCTAAAAGAATTGCTACTGTACAAAGACACAGTTTCACCGATTATTGACGCCTACAGAAAAGGACACACACACACACACACACACACACACACACACACACACACACACACACACACAAATTTACTGTAATTACAGTGCTGTATCATGTCCTCACTTTTTAAAAAAATAACTCAAACCTGAATTCTGCTCACTCTGTAGTGAAACAGGCGGTTAAACTCTATTAAACTGGAATATTTTAGTGCTGACAGTATCAACTTTCAGAAAAATATACAGTGACATCATATCACAAGAATGAAGGTGGTTATGTTTTCCAGCCCTACAGGTACAGCTACACAATATATCATCTGTTAATCATCATGGCGATATCAGTCTCTGCAATACTGATATCTCAGAAGGCTTCAATATGCAAATGAGCCTCTGACCAATCACAGTGTTTCTGACAGGGTGACCAATCACAGCTCCAGGTGAGTTACTGAGTGCTCTGATGAATCAAGGTCTTCATGTAATCTAATTATTTTATTCTTTAAACTTTAAAACCCTCCTGTTTCATTTTTTCCATCACATTAGTGTGGATTCGGCTACCAACAATAACTCATAATTCATCACAACTCATTCTTACGTGATAATTTTCCAACCCTTAGAATTAAACAGGGTGTTTTCGTTACTGTGGCTTTGAGACTGAAATATGTAAATGACCTCCCTTCTAATTGGCTGCCCTGTATTGCAGGACATTCAAAAGGATTCACAGGGCAGCCATATTCCTTTTGAGTGGGTGGGGCTAAACTGCTATGGCAGGAAT
The DNA here is from genome assembly GCA_037974365.1 of Hydrocynus forskahlii. NCBI lineage: Eukaryota > Metazoa > Chordata > Actinopteri > Characiformes > Alestidae > Hydrocynus > Hydrocynus forskahlii. The sequence goes on along the minus strand of JBBPCX010067850.1, from coordinate 1,038 downwards.
ATAGGAGATATATTCAAATGTGTTGGTTTTGTGACATCACAAAAACCATGATTTGAAAACAGGCTGTAGCTTATTTTCCATATATGGACTATATGTATGGGGGGAGTAAATTTACCATTTGATACTATTTTTACCGACTTTAAATGTGATGATATGGGCCATTTAATATAAATAAAGGCATCACAATCACAATACACAACAGTAAAATAACAATACAGATATTCCTGTCCATATCCTGGTTCATTCTGGGGTGCAGGTCAGAGTACTGAGAGGCAGAAGCATGAACCGAACTAAGTAAAAAGGCATCAGTAGTCAGCAATAAAGACCATAAGGATGTATGAGAGCGCCCCTAGCTTTAAAATTATCAGTAAAAACATAAATAAATATAAAGCTGATTAGTCAAGTATACCACAATACCATTATCAATTTCAGTTTAGAAAGTGTGTCCAAACTTCTGACACAATGTGTATTTATTTTCATTTAAAAGGCTGATCCGTAATCATTACCTATGTCACGCAGGGCCATTAAACACGTTACCTCGTGTGTTACTCACGCTGGACGTGGTGTTTTCACGTTCAGCTCCCTGTTGCCTTTATGTGATTATGGCTTACTTCGAAAACACGCCTGAAGCAGCTCAGTTCAGGGCATGTCCGACGCGTGCGCCACATTACGCCACGGGCGTCGTGGTTGTTTACGTTTCTTTACTCCTTCTTGGAGCACATCATGCAGCCAAACATATCAGGAGACAAAAGAACCAGCTAAGAAAGGCTGATCCTTAATCCTTACCTACGTCACACAGGACCATTAAACAGTTATCTTGTGTATTACTCACACTGGACGTGGTTTAAGCACTATCCAGACGAAAGTATTGGGACGCCTGACCATTCCACCAACAGGGACTTTAATGACATTTCATTCAGATCCACAGACTTTAAAACAACTTCCACTCTTCTTGGAAGGCTTTCCACAAGATGTTGGAGTTTCTGTGGGAATTTGTGTCCATTCATTCTGTAGAGCATTTATGAGGTCAGACACTGA
>JBBPCX010067849.1:0-12805 GCA_037974365.1 Hydrocynus forskahlii | reverse complement strand
TGAGTTTAGGGGCCCTAATCAATGCCCATCCTAAATCCCAATTAGTGACGCAAGTGAGCCAAGCACTGAGAGACAGAGAGAGAGAGAGAGAGAGGAAAAGAAACAAGAGACAGTAAAATGGCTGTCACTACAAGACCCAAATCCAAGTATGACCCACAGGCTACACTTGTAGTGTTTCTGTTTTTGTTCTTGGTGGGTCTGTTTTTGTTCTTAGTGCTGCACCATGGTCCTGGAGGGATGTTTTATTTCACTGTGTACTGTGTATATGGCTAAAATGTCAATATACACCTATCTGACTTCACTATCATGTCCACTGTAGGCACCACACAGCCCCATACTGTGTTTTGATGTTCACTGACTTCTGCAACAGTCCCGTATCCCTCCAAGGACCACTGTCGGTTGGTACCGCTGTTGATCAGAATCCCAGAAGTTTTGTCTTTTTGGAGATGCCAGCAGTCTGGCCATAACAATGTGGCCCTTGCTGACCATGAGAAATGACTGATAACTGTCTAATACACCCCAGATCTTCACCCACAGCAGTTATAAAGAGATAATCAACATTATTCGCCTGTGAGTGATCATACTGTCATGGCCCATGGGTGTACGCAGTGGCTGAATGACATTCTGTTCTTGTCATTTAATCAGATATTTAATTATGTAAATTTCATTCAAGCATCAAGACCTTGAAACTTAGTCAAGCACACATGGCAAGATTAAATGGCACTGGCTTTATGTGTGTGTGTGTGCGTATGTGTGTGTGTGTGTGTGTGTGTGTGTGTGTGTGTGTGTGCACAAATATCTTTTATGACCAGTGCACTGTAGGAAGAGTTCAATTATGGAATTCATCTGAAAGATAGCATGAACCCATTAACAAGCAAAAACACAACCACACGCACACACACATGCCCGTCGTAAAATGCTGCTTTCTGAAGCACAGTGTGTGTGTGTTTGTGAGAGAGAGAGAAAGAGAGAGAGAATTTGTTTAGGATAACAAAAGTAAAAACATTGAAACGTCAAATACTGTCATATGTCACCAGAACAGAAAATAGTACAATATAAATTCAACACATTACTTTCTATGGTAACAGATTTTCAACCATTGCAGAGGTGAACTTGCAGTTTTACCCATTTTTCAAAATTCCTGCATCAGCAATTAGTAAAGATGTAAAAACGGTCATTGGGTTTTGATGGGAGAGGCTTGTTGTGGGGAATGGAACCAGACGTCGACCTCTAAAAACTCCCTCATAGAAAGTCATTAGCTGAAATGGTTATAATTGCACTCAGACATCAGGCAGTGCCTTCATAGCCATTTAGGACAAAGGCTTCTCAAAACTCTGGTAAAGCAACATTTCAGGCATTAAGCAGCAAGTTCATAACCATTTCATGTAATACAGTTAAGCGAGGGAGCTTTTAGTAGAAAAATAGTCTCAGAGGAAAACTGATCAGATTAGTTCAGATCTGCTACTACTGTACCATCACCAGCTTCCATATAAAGAAGACTGAATTGGTTTGGAAAGTCAGTAAAATGGCCAAATCTGCGTTGTAGACATGACATCTGTTTCCATTCACCTCACAGTGTAAAAATGAGTCAGTAGTTTTCACATCAGCCCACACTGAATCACTTTGTGTACTCAATTACTGAATGTACTGAATTACTCAAAAAGTAATTTGAATAAAATAACATTTTATTGCTGTGAACTTTTATTGCACCGATTGTGATATGAGCAGAAGACCTATAAATTGACTTATGCCGTTCTATTTTCATCTAACAGAACAAGATAATAAATTCATGCCAAGAATATAAAAGCAGCATAAGTAACAAAACATAATGCCTTATTCTTCTGCACCCTGATTTATTTCCAAGTCAAAGGGTGTATCAGGGAGGTTCTCTAAGCTCATTTTCTTAGAGGGAACACACAATAGCACTGGTTGATATTTCCTGCCTGGTGTGTGGTGACAACATTGAAAATCAGTAGTCAAGATTCTTTATTTATAGTTATACAAGTACATCATGTAGTGAAATGAGTTGACCCATAAATCCTTAAATAAATGTAATTTAAATTCGCGTAAAGAGAAATTTGGAAAGGTGAAATGAAGATAATAAATACATAGAAAAATTATGTTCCACCTAAACAAATATTACAAACATTACAAACAGAAGGAAATAAGACAACATTTCATTCTGTAAAGTTGCATTGTTACGGAAGCAAAATGGACAGAACAAAAGGAGAAAGTGGAAGCATCATAACTAATAGAATAAAACTATACAACACAGCAATATAATATTACAAATATAAATATACATATATAAATACACAGTGGAGCTGCGATGGCTATATTTGTGCTGCTATGGAAGTTTAGTGCAAAACAAGTACGTTGCCTTTTAATTGATGTGATGCGGTGACTTGTGTTCACTATGATCAGCTAGAAAATTTTAAAAATGTTTTAAAGATTAAAGTTTGATGAGGGGTGTGAAAGTGTGTAGGTTTTTAAGACGTCAGTACGGCAAACACATTGTGGAAAAAGCAGAAAGACGTGGTTACAGTCTTTCGTTTTACCGTCTAAACTCTCATTAAGTTTATACCACCGCAGTCTTCCTGTTTCCACCTGGGTTACGGGCACACACACACACACACACATACACACACTGTCCTTCCGATCTACACTCTATGTATTTAGCCAGTTTTGCCCATGCAGTGTGTCATTAAGTGTCCTTTCATTAGTCATATTTGTTTTGATGCATGTGTTTACAATAGAAATGTACTGAACAATTGCTTTTACCATCATTTTATCATCATTTGACTTTTACCATCAGTTTACAATTATTTGACTTTTTTGACTCCTTGTTCCTCAGATAAGCCCATCTGTAAGGTGTGATGTAATATTTGCATTATTGTTATTGCTTTTGGCTGAATTATGTTACAAACAATGCTTGGAATTAATTTTCATGGTGGAGACGTCTTGGTTGCTTTTATATGTGTGATGACACAATCCGATTGGTTGAGAATTACTCCGGCCACGTTGTGTTTACTGAAAATTATATATACACTACCGGTCAAAAGTTTTAGAACACCCCAATTTTCAGTTTTTATTTAAATTGAAATTCAAGTGGTTTCATGTCAATTGTTTTGCTTTCACTCTTCTGTCCAGTTCATCCTAAAGCAGCTCGGTGGGGTTTAAGTCTGGACACTTCTGGTCACTCCATGATTTCCAGCTCACCGTCTTGTTCTGATTTCTGAGGTAGTTCTGGCAGAGCTTGGTCTTATGTTTTGGGTCACTATCTTACTGTAGGACGAACCGACCAACCAGGCACAGACCAGAGGTCCTGCATGGAGTTCCAGAATTATTTCCCACTTCTGGGTAACCTCACCATTTTTAAACCTCCCACTGTCCTTGACTTGAACTGTTTGAATTCTCTATAGTACAATAATGTAACATAAAAAAATCAATCTCTATATTACAATAATGTAACATAAAAAATGTACATTAGAATTATAATAATAATATATTTTAACACCTCTGTAGGGGGTCATGAAGGTGGACTGGAGTAAGATGATGGTGGGATCATGACTGGTGGACAATCCTTCAGTGACCTTGAATATGCTGATGTTGGAACACTCATAGTGGAAAATCTGGAAGACCTGAGGGCCTTTGAAGAAAATTAAAAAACGAGGAGACAACTTAGCCTTTCATGACGAATCCCAAGTTTTGACAATATGTTTCCTTCGGGTGTGAAGATGCAGAAAGTGGCAGAAAGACTGGGCTTCAAAGGCTCTTCAAGCGCAGTGATGTGTCTCTGCAAACAAACACCAGAACTGAGCAGCCTGAGGTCTTTTCTGAGCTCCTTTTTGTGGATGTGAAAGCAGGACAAGAAATGTATTGAAGTCTTTGAGCTTTTTGTGCTGGAAATCTTTGTCAGAGAACCTTGGATGGCAAAGAACACAAACAGGCAGATCCCTGATCAAACCAAACCTCATCTCTAATTAGAAGTCCAGACAACTATATGAGTCAAACTAATTCACTAGAAAAGACAGTTATGCTTGGAACCACTGACAGTAAAAAAAAAAAAACAAAGAGGTGAGAAGGATGGAGATTAGAAAGATCATGAACAAGCGTTTAAGAGGCCTGAGGAGACAAGATGTTCTGTATAAACACTATTTGTATGGTTACCAGGAGCCCGAATGAACTTATATTAAACTGTCAATTGATTGTTAACAAAAACAGGAAGAAAAGCTGGTGGATTTTGTAAAAAGTTGCTACAGTCATTAATCACTGAGCCCAGTAATAATCTTAGCACATCGGAAATCTGCTTTGTCCGACACATCCATCACACTTTTAATTTTCTTTCATTGATTTTCTATGTATTCTTTTATTTCTTTTTTTTTCTTTTGTGTTTTACTTCCTACTATTTTTATGCTTAATATTTGTATTATGTTCCTGTAAAGCACACTGAATGTATGAAAATGTGCTTTATTAATAAACTTGACATGTCAGTTTTAAGCATTCACTGAGATTTTATGTCCTGATGCAGTGGATATTGTGAGCTGCTTTGGATAAAAGTGTCTGCCAAATGAATGTAATGTAATGTAATGTAATGAATTATTTCATTCTGGAGGCTGTTCTGTTGCATATGGGGCGTTAAGCCATTGCTAAACTCGAGATCAAAACTGAGGGGTATATCAAAATAAGAGAGGTATTTGGCCAATAAAACCAGGAGGTGCAGTCTAGAACCCAGTACTGATGGCACTGTGCAACGGCAGCATTTTGTTTTACAAAACAAACGTCTTTTCTGAGACTGTGAACCTGTGAGATTTACATTCACAGCAAAGGTAGAAAAATCTGTAGCCCTTCTACTGACTGAGTTCAGTCATTTTAAGATTATATCCCCCACCATGCAGTGTGTTATAAAGCGTTCTTTCCTTAGTCATATTCATTTTGATGCATGCATTTCCAGTTAGGTGGGAAAGTTCATAGCAGAGATGCATTGGTTGCTTTTCTATTATTACTGTTTTTGTCTGCTGCTACCAAACAACGGAGGGCACTCTGATGTGTACTTACAGTTACACTTACTGCATTTATCAGACGCTTTTATCCAAAGCGACTTCCATTCCCTACCTACAGGGGACAGTCTCCCTGGAGCAACTTGTGGTTAAGGGTCTTGCTCAGGAACCCAGTGGTGATTTTGCTGAAGGTAGGATTCAAACCCATGACCTCTTGGTCCAGAGACAACTATCCTACTCACTAGGCCACCACCACCCCCATATATATACTGTATATATACAGTAGTGCCTCGACTCACGAGTTTAATTCGTTCCGTGATGGAGCTCATAACTCAAATTACTCGTATGTCAAATCAGTTTTCCCTATTGAAATGAACTGAAGTGCCATTAATCCATTCCGGACCTCCAAAAACCCCGCATTTTTTGTTTATATGTTTATAAATAAGAAAAATGTGCTTATAAATAATGAATACTGTATAAAACACAATACAATAGAATGTACTGCAATAAACTGGTTTTATTGAGTATAATGTACAGCATTTGCCTTGGAGATCAGACGACTTGAAGATGCTTCGGCTGCTATTATTCCGGCAAAAGTTTTGAGGTAATTCTTAGCTGCCTTCACGCTCGTGGCTTCACCACACCTGACAACTGAGTGAATGCCGGTCTTCTTTTTAAAATTTTCGAACCAGCCCGACTGGCTTTAAATGGCTCGCCTGATGCCTCGTTCGCCGAAGTGCCTGGGTCTGCTGCAGCAAACCGGCGTAAACAGCTTGAGTCTTCTCGCAGATTGTATCCTCCGGATCTCCTGCGAGCTGCTTCTCCGTCAACCACACCATCAGCAGCTTCTCCGTATTTTCATGGATAGATGTCCGCTGTGTAGAAAATATTTTAGCGCCCCTGGCTGGTGTTATAGCCTTTATCGACTGTTTCTGCTTCAGTAAGGTACAGACTGTAAAAGTGCTATGCTCGTACTGCTTCACCAAGTCGACTACACGCACACCTTGGTCATGTTTTTCTCATTTCTTTCTTTAATTCAATGCACAGTGTATGCTTCTTCACTTTTGCAAAAGAACTGCAAGAACAAATGTTTGTAACCCGAATTTTAGCTCTCAACTCAAATAAAAAAATCAGTCAAGAGACAACGCAGATCTCGATAACTTGGTATATATATATATATATGCATGGGCCACATATCCTATGTACATATATACATACAAATATTCAGTGTGTACTTCCATATTTAAATTTATATAGGTAAATGTCCATATTTATTTTTTGTATTATTTGGATCTTATCTTCCTATATAAGCAACAGTACAATCTGATTGGCTGAGAATTGTTCTGCCCATGATGTATCATTCTGCTGAGCTCTGGATGCTGTAATTTTCTTCTTCAGCAAAAAACCAGAAAACCACAATATAGGTCCCTCGTCACATGACGCTTCCACACACCCACGAACTTCTGATGAATCTCAGACATGAAGTAAAACACAAATTCTACTATATTAGGGTTGACCAAAAATACCTATTCTTCTTTAATCCCTTTCTGCAGGCCTCCTTCTTGCCATTCTGCTGGTGGAATGGAAATTGACCATGGATATTGGAAATGGATATTATTATTATTCAAATGACTCCAATCAACTACTTTAGTTCAAATTATAATTAAAATGATTGTCCAATATTCTCACCTTTTCAAATTTTATATAAAAAAAGCATAAAACAGAGGGAAGTATAAAACTGAAGTTTGATAGCCACTGTGAAAAGTGATTAAATGTGCTTCAGTCTGTTAAGAAATTGATTTTTATCAGTGCATTTTTTAAAAGCAAAAAAAGTAACACTTAAAATGCCTTGTTTTAAAAAAATATTCCATTCAAAATGCACAGAGACAAACATTATAGGAGTATTTCTTTTTAATTGCGTAAAACAAAAATGCAAAAGCAAAATGCAAAAAACAAACAAACAACAACAACGACAACAAAAAACATCGAGAGTGTGAACCTTTGAGATTTACATTCACAGCAAAAGTAAACACAAATCGTTTGTGATACATGAGAGGCATTTTGATTCCAGAGGAAACTGGTTAGGTTACGACTGCAGAGACAATAACAATATAAAATATGACAGTATAAAACAAATAACAATATAAAATAAAATGTAATGTCAAAAGAAAACTCCAGAAAACACTGAGAACAAAATGTGAACCATGTATTAGCGAGTGTGAAATGAACCAGCTTCAGCATATCAGTTCCTTGTGGTCTTTTCATTTAGGCTTGTAACAGATGGTGGTGAATAATGAGGGCATTAACAAGGGAAGCTCCTGGAAGTACGGAGACAAAATCAAATTAGAGGTGCTGTTATAAAAATAAAATAATGGAATAATTCCTTTAAAAGGATGTCAGCTGTTACAGCATCCTCACATTTAATAAATACCCCCCCGATGTAAAGAACCATTAAAACGCAACGTTCTGTAGGTCTTAATGAAATGCCCTCCATATAACCCCTCAGTAAAAGTGAATGAAATGTAGGTCTTTGGTGGTGAAATGCTGAGTTTAATGCTATTGGGCTGTAAAACCTCCAATAAACCTCCTCAGACTTTACATATGCATATGTGTGACCTCACAGTGACCTCACTCAAAATGTGAATCAGTCTGACCTTGGGTGAGAAAAATAGGCAGGCACACACACACACACACACACATACAGACACACACACAAAAAGACAAATACATGAAACACCTGTACACACACACACTATGCTCAGTGGCACTATTAGTGCTAAGTAGTGCAAAGCAAAGATTTAGAGTACAATGAGTCACTGTGTGTGTGTGTGTGTGTGTGTGTGTGTGTGTGTGTGTTTATATAATAACCACTAATTAGTCAAATTTCATTTGATTACAGCAGAGGCATGATATCGGACACCCTCTCACTACTGCTCAAGAGAGAGTGTATGTGTGTGTGTGTATGTGACAAATAAAGAATCTTGAATCTTGAATCAGGTGCACACACAGAGGAAGAGGACTGAAGAGGGTCAAGGGACAACAACATCAAAATGCACATGCACAGAAAGTACACAGCCAACGTAAGATAAAGGCAGAAGAGGCACATGACTGGGCACATCAGAGGCAAAAACATAATGTTGCTCCTCACAGCTCACATCAGGACCTCATACCTGAATTCTTCACCCGTTAAAAAGCACAGAGAGTGTGTGGTGTGTACATTGCTTTTGGGGTACAGTTGTAAACTTCTTAACTCCAGGAGCTCCAGTGCAGAACTACTAAAGCAAACCTTCAGACATCAGACTTATGTCAACCGGTAAATTACATATGATGTATTACTGTGTAAATCATTCCTTATCACGAACTCTGAGTGTGCGTTCAGCTTACACCTCAATCTAAAATCTAAAATCACGTCATGAGCCACAACCTCCCCCCAACCAACTCCCCGTCTGTTCAAAGTGCTTCCGGACTCTTTTAGTTGCTTCACTTTAAAGGCATTTTTCTGCATTTAGGTCTTTTGTTTTTCCATCGATTTGAGTGTTTTCTGCAAAGTTAATTACCCACAAACTTGCCGTCACGGTCGGAACAAGCACCCTTGCCTAAACCTCTGGCAGCAGTTCCACATGCTAGCTGTTGTTTAGCTGGGGGGTTGGTGGTGGTGGGGGGTCTGAGGAGGACGGAAGGTCACGCTGTCTCGTACGAGAACGCAAACCAAAGACAACAGGCTGGAAAACCACCCACAATTCGCACTGAGGAGTGTCCCACCACAGGGACAGAGTAGGAAGAGGAAGGAAAAGAGACAGAATGAAAAAAAGAGGAGGTAGAAAAAGAAAAAAAGAACAAAGAAATCAGGAGAATAAGAAAAGATATAAAAGAGAAAGACAAAAGAGTGAGAGTCAGACATTGAGAGAAAGAGATAAAAAGAAATAAAGCTAGACAGAGATAGACACACACAGATAGATAGATAGATAGATAGATAGATAGATAGATAGATAGATAGGGAGACAGACAAAAAAATGATGGAGAAATAAAAGAAAACAGAAAGAAAGAGAGATAGAAAGAGGGAGAGTATGGGAGACATACATTGAGAGAAATATAAATGAAAAGCAAGACAAAGAAAGAAGAAGAGAAAGAAACAAAGAAAGAAAGAAAGAGACTGATAGAAAGAAAAAGAGAGGGAATGTGTGTGTGTGTGTGTTCACACCTTTCTTTAACACCTTATTTTGACTGGCTCTCAGACAGCATAGAAAGCTTCAGAGAGAAACAGGTTTAATTGAGTGTGTTCTGGTTTGTATAAACATTTCTGAGAGTGACAGACGGCGAGAGTTCACCTCGTCCTGACTGGCCTACATTTTCTGGACTGTCAGTTCTGAGACAAGACAAAAATCAACAAACGAGCTCATTACCGTAACAAGTGATGTTTCATTCTGTCCATCAGAGAGACATTAACGTGGGGAGTGTGATGAACAGAGATTGATCACTGAAGACAAAAAATTAAAGCCCACAGAAATACACTGTCTTGGGTGTCACCTATTAAAGCAGTGTTACTGAAATAATGTCATGTTACATTCTTATTTTATCAACACACATGAAAACGGTAAGACCTCAGTCTAGAAGAGCATTATGATACCTTTGTAATAGTCTTATTAAGCCATTATCTAGTCAGTTCTTTATTATGAACTGATTGCTTATTAGTACTTTATTAGGCATCAGTTACATGCCTATTACTACATCATTAAGAGTTTACTACATGCTTATTACTGCTTTATTAAGCACTGATTACATGCTTAGCAACACAGATTCTGTATTATACCAAAAAACACTGCAACAATTCTTAAGAAGCATTTTTCAAAAGGTTCTCTAGTAAAGAAGCATTTGACCAAGGAAAGAACCATTTATGTGTTCAAGTGGCTCTGAGTGTGCAGGGTTCTACACAGTATGAATGCCTTTGCTAAAGAACTCTCAGCCATTTTTGTTGGGTTGATGCAATGTGATGAAGTGCAGTCAAACAGGTTGACAGGTGTAGTGGATAACATGGGTGGCCTCTGCCCAGCAGACTGGGGTTTGACTTCCAGCCAAACTAACCACCCTACATTAGTTCTTGGGAGTCCTTGGGAAAGACTCCCAACACTTCACTGCTATACATTTGTAACATGATACAGCTGTTAGTCTGAATACATGCATAAACATATTGACTAGAAGCTCTGGTAGCAGATCCTTTAAGTCCTGTAAGTTGTGAGGTGAGGCCTCCATTGACAAATTTGTCCAGCACTTTCCACAGATTTTCCAATTGAGATCTCGAGAATCTGGAGTCAACACCTTGAATTTTTTGCCATGTTTCTCAAATTGTTCCAGAACAGTGTGGGGGGCATCATACTCTTTGTGCTCGGTACACTTTTGTAGGATTAGACTGAATGGGCTACCCTTCACTCCCCATGTGCATCACTGTACCTTGTGCCTCACTGATTCACCAGTTGCTCTTCCGTGGGACACTTTTGGTCGGTATTGACCACTGCGTAACAGTAACACCACACAAAACCTGTTGTTTTGGAGATTATCTGACCCAGTGATCTAGACATCACAGTCTGTTCTTTGTCAAAGTCATTTTCATACTTCCAACATATCAACTTTAAGAATTGACTGTCTAATCTTTCCCACATCTTGACAGGTGTCACTGTCAGTGTTATCTGTCTGTGGTTTATGATAGCGGACTGGGTATACTAATAAAGGTTATCTAAAAACACAAATACTGTCACTGTTCAAACTTAGAATATTTTATCTCTTCTTTTATTCCATTTTGAGGGAAAAAGTTTTGTTAAAACAATGCAGATGTGCTGTAAACTGTTTTTAATCCTGGCCCTGGAGTGCCACATGGGCATGTTGTGTTCTCTAACACATGCATTTCAACCTCAGGAAGGGCTTACTAATGAGCTGATGAGTTTGATCAAATCACAAGGATTGGGACACACTAACCTGGAGTCTCCCTGTGCTTTTTAGACCTAATTGAACTCATTCATTAGCTTAACAAACCCTTTTTGAGTTGAATCAAGAGAGAAAAACACTTGAATGCAGAGCAGGATTTAGGAAATGTTGCTCTAGATTTATTAAAGACACGCTGAAAGCATTTAAAAATTAGTTTTTGTTCAATAACTCAAGCCACAATTCACTTTCATGAAGCAAGCTAATTGAAGCTAATAAACTAATGTAATCCTAAACAAACAAAGCTCTTAACGCGAAGATGCTGTTTCACCTCCTAGAACCAGATTTGACAGGAAGATGTATTTTTTCTTAACTTTTCCTGGCAAGTCAAAAAGTTAGTATACAACTAGACATAGACCATTTGACTAGGCTTAGAGTCTGCCTCATGGATAGTCAGTCAGATTTAAAGGACTAAGGAAGTGTCAGAGTTAGTTGTATTGTTGGAGTGTCATGGTTAAAAATGAACTGATTGGAAACTGAGTGTTTCTTGGACAACTACAGAGGAATGTTGCATTGTTTGAACTTGTGGTCTTGTGGTATTCTGTTTTGTTCTGTTCTGTTCTTGTGTTGCATCATGGTCCTGTTCTTTCATTTCACTGTGTAAAAACCATCTTGATTATTTAACTTAAGACACAGATAAAATTAGTTTTATTGATGGTGCGAATCCATACAAATTCCAAACAAAGAGTGGAGTAATTAACTTTTCTCCTAGAGTGTCGCTAAAGTAGCTCTTCAAGACACCTAAGGCTTATGTTCAGGTTACAAATTGACTTTCTGATCATCCACTACAATATTTTACTCAACTATTGATGTATGAATGTCAGTTGACATATACAGACCTGATGGCGCTAATAAATTTTCCATTCTACCTTAAATGGTGCTGCAGTATAGCTGCTATAACGTAAATGATGTACTAGTCATGGCTGTTTTATTTCACAGTTTGTTGTGCATATGGCTGAAATGACTGCAAACCTACTTCACTTGACTTGATACTCATATCAGAAAAGTGCTGCATCTGCATGACACTTTATCATCCTTGTCCTTGATTTCCTCCGTTCTGGTAGTCATGTGCATCCACATGTTAGTCAGCTCTGCAGTTTTCACGGTGCTGTTGTGTGGATGGGAAACAGACGCAGGTACTCAACCACTGTTCCGGGTTCAGAGTGTATAACTGCACTGTCTGTTGGAAAAAACATGAATACACCAATGTTCTACTAATCCAGACTTGCTATCTTCAACTGTCCCACTAGAAAATCAGCCACTTTCAGAACGCTCCAGAAGAAGCATATAAACCTGAGTCATGGTTGTGGCCAAAATACCCAATGGAGAAATAGCTTGGATAAATGTTGATGCAAAAGCATCAAAGTCCTCTAGGGTCTCCAAAATCTTTGGGCAGAGGGGCTTTGTTCAGAAACCTCCATGAAGCCCTTCAAGATGGGCTTATTTCATTTCTCATTTCAGCTGTGTGAGGGGGAGGAGGGGACAGACAGAGAGAGAGAAAGAGAGAGAGAGAAAAGAAAGAATAAGAACATTGACAGATGCTGACAGAAGGAGAGAAAGGCAGCAAAATAGAGAGAGAAGAGGAGGGATGAAGGGCGGAGGTCCCCCTTGTGTCAGCACGTCGTGATGAATGTCTCTTTGTCTCTTTGTCTGGTTCGCGTGGCATAAACGAGTTCTGTCGCCCGGGACAACCTCAGCTCCAACAGGGCAACGCCTGGAGACCAGCATCCACACTGGGAGGTTAACTGCAGTGAGAGAGAGAGAGAGAGAGAGAGAGAGAGAGAGAGAGAGAGAGAGAGAGAAAGAGACAGAGACAGAGAGAGAGAGAG
>JBBPCX010067848.1:0-12809 GCA_037974365.1 Hydrocynus forskahlii | reverse complement strand
GTGTGTGTGTGTGTGTGTGTGTGTGTGTGTGTGCATGTGTGTGTGCGTGTGTGTGTGTGTGTGTGTGTGTGTGTGTGCGTGTGTGTGTGTGTGTGTGTGTATGTGTAATAAGTACTGATCCAAGATAGATGTGCCTTATGAAGTGTGTGTAAGTGGTAAAAGTAAAGTATGTGCAAACATGTCCTGATTTTTTAAAATATTTTTTTATAAATAATTATGAGCCAAGATCTTTCAAGACAACACTTTTTTTAGACATCTACTAATGTACTAACCATGATCTGCTCTTTTTAAAGACCCCTCCCTGCTGTTCGCTGAGATCACTGCCAGGCTTCAGGCTCTCGCTCACGCGTACCCCACTCTGATTGGACGCCTGTGCTCACAGTGCCAGGATTGGTTTGCTTCCTATAAAGACCCAGTGCTGGTGCCCAAATGTAGCTTCATGCAAGCTCCAGGAGGGCCTTTGAAAAACACTCTCAGTAGTTTTTCCAAAGGTAAGGCAAATTCTAAAAAATCATTGGCTTTGAAAACAGTAGCCTGCTTCCTGAGATTTCAGTGGGTAGGATACATTCACTTAAGCTTGCTGGTTATAATGATTCCCTTCTGGCTTCTGCCACATATTCTGCCTTTCACCTTGCAACCATTTGGTTCAGTTAAATTTTTTAGGAAACAATTTAGTGCACCATGAAATCTTAGATATCACCACTATTTAATATGATTATTTTGGAATAATCGAAAATGATTTTTGTAAGTACACACATGTGACTGGAAGTACTATTAACACAATAATGTAATTTACGATAAAACTAAGCTTTTTTGTTTTACATTGTCATGCATCATTATGCATCAGTATCATGATGTATCCTTGCATTTTTATAACCCTATGATTAGCGTAACCATGAACCTGCAAAGATTTATGGCAGGCAGTACTGAATTCAGTCTCTTAGCTCTTGGCCCACATGGAGTGACTGTGTTGATTTGTTCTTGTAGGAGTCACTGCAGTTGATGTTTGCTATGAGAGGAATATACTGATGGCAGGTTCTGCGGATGGAGTGATGACTGCATGGGACTTAAAGCACCTGGAGGTGCTTCACACATTTGTAGGACACACAGGTTAGTAAACATTTTCAACTAATTTGAATAAATATAAGATCACACAAATAATCAAATCACACACATATGAAAATAACAATAAAATAAAAGAAACCATAAAAGTAACATGATGAAATTATTAATCGTCCATCCATTTTCTAAGCCACTTATCCTAAGCAGGGTCTCAGGGGGTTTATAGGCAAAAGGCAGAGAAAGACCACAGACAGGTCCGCAGCCACACATATTAAGTCAGAAAGTCAAACCTAGGGGCAAATTGGCATCTCCATTTCAAAAGTCAAAGTAAACGTTACTGTCATCTCAGCTATTAATATAAGCTATTAATATAAGCTCTAAACAAGAAATAAAATTTGGTACAAGGTGATTTTGAACCTTCAAAATATTGTGCAAAGGTACAAGTTAATTTTAAACATTCAAAAACTTCAGCTGGGAAGCAACAATACTGGAATGCAGTTGTGTGCCTTATATGTGCAAAATATCAGCAGCGGTTCAGACTAAATAAATGAATAAATAAATAGCTGATTTCATCTGACACACATGTCCTTGGACTATGGAAGGAAACCTTAGCTCCCACTGAAACAAACGCAGACACAGGTAGAGCATGTAAACTCCACACAGATTGTAAGGGATGAAAAAATCTTTTAATTGTTACTCCAACAGATTCAGCTGGTCAGTACACGGTGGTGTCTTTAGCAAAGAGGTGTACTTTACAGTCCACAATGGAGGTGGCAATATCATTAATATACATATTAGTTATATTGCCACCTATAAGGACTGAACCTTGAGGCGCCCCGTTTTAGGGAAGCAACAAATATTGTCTATTAAAAGACACTTTGTTCCCTTGACAAACATCCTGGGTCCAGCTGTGGAGATTTAAAATGCACCTAAAATGTCCCATACCTGTTTCCACAGAGGAGACTAGGCCAGAAACCAGTTCCTTTTACCACAGTCCTTAAGTGTTAAGAACATTCATGTAAAGTTTTATTTCAAGGTTTCAGTTTCTTCATCTCTGATGTTATTGTTTACGATCACATTACGAATAATTCTATGCTCAGCCAGGAGACTAAACCAACAATGTTTTAAATGTTTTATTGTCCTTTAGTTCAGTTTAGCTGTGTTTTTTCTGTTATTCCTTTTTGGCCTTTTGTTTTTATACAAAATGATGTCTGTTTATTTCAATTTCTTTTTTGACTGCAATCTGTTTATTTCCCAGTAGTTTTTTTCCCAGTATATTAAGTCTTTGGAAACATTACTATTATTAGTAATTTAAAACGGATTGGTGTGTGTGTGTGTGTGTGTGTGGTTTAACACACTTTGTGCAGGTGCTGTGCAGTGTTTGAAACTTCTAGATAAAGCTGGTCAGTGTTTGTCTGCTGGGCGAGACGGCTGTATTAGGAAGTGGAGTGTGTGCAGTGGAAAACAGCTCTACTGCATTAAGGCTGCAGTCTCAGTGCAGCCATGGACCACCGAGAACATCCATGTCCTCAAGTCCAGAGCTGTGCTCCTTTCCAACACACACAGCCAAGTACGGGAGACTTGCTTTCTTTTTTGTTCAGAGCTTCCAGACCTTATAGTCAACCCTATACTAGTACAAATTAAGGTTCCAAAATGGCTTTTGGCATCAGAAAAAAACATTAATTGGCATAGAGCCTATATTTTCTGGGGGCTTTGAAAAGGTTCTTCACTCTCACTGATCTCATCTACAAATACGATGAGATCAGTGTTTGCTTTTTGGAACGAAATTGAATAGAATCCAAAAGGTTTTGTTCATGCAGTAAATGCACTGACTTATATACACCATATGGATAAAAGTATTGGGACACATGTTTTTCAGGGTTTGGGC
Organism: Hydrocynus forskahlii; assembly: GCA_037974365.1. NCBI lineage: Eukaryota > Metazoa > Chordata > Actinopteri > Characiformes > Alestidae > Hydrocynus > Hydrocynus forskahlii. The sequence continues at coordinate 9,859 of JBBPCX010067848.1, read as the reverse complement.
TAGGTCTCTTACTTCCAGTCAAGGTCTTAATCTTAATGCTTCAGTATACCTAGACATTTTGGACAACGCCATGTTTCCACAGTTTGGGGAAGAACCTTTTCTATTCCAGCATGACTGTGCCCCAGTGCACAAAGCAAGGTCCATAAAGACATGACTGGAGGAGTTCAGTGTGGAAGAACTTGACTGGCCCACACAGAGCCCCGACCTCAATCCCCTCCAGCCACTTTGGGATGAACTGGGCATAAATTCGGACAGAAACACTCCAAAATCTTGTGGAAAGCTTTCCAAGAAGAGTGGAACATCCCAGTACCATATACCATATGGTGTATAAAGAATGGATAATTGTAAAAATATAACTCTTGTATGTTTGTTTTCACCTGTTTTTTATGTATAGGTCAAAGCCTGGAACATAGACACTGGAGATTTTCTTTTTGAAGTAGATGTGAATGTGGAGAGTTTGGTGCTTGCTGTTCTGGGACAGGATGTGGTGATTATGTCCAGTGACTGCCAGCTCTGGCTCTATGACCCAGTCACTGGCTTACAGAAATCCCACAACCGTCTGACCTCTGCTCAGGAAGTCACTGTAACCAGTGCTGTCACGCTGACAACACATGAAAAACTCCTCCTCGCTTCTCAGGAGCGCTTGCTGTACTTGGTAAATATTCAGTTTTAGTATAAGGGCATGCCTTTACTTTTAACACAGATTTTTCCCAGTGTACCTTGATGGAACTTTCCTGTTGACCGTTGTCCATAGGTTTCAGTCTCTGGTATACTGGCCAATGTTGAGCTTCCTGCTCCCGCTTCATTCCTGTGTTCTTCCAATGATGAGAAAAACATTTTTGCAGGTAATTTTAAACTCTGTTCATCCTCAAGCAATTCAGAGTAGAGAGTGCTACTAAAGTGGGCAATGAGGGCTTAATGAGGGCTAAACCAGGTGTGCAAAAAGTTCAAAGAAGGGATTTCATGGCAGTGTTCTAGAAATGAAAAAGCTTTTATTGTGGTATGAATATGGACAACTAAGTCATTTCATGCCTGCTCACCTAGGTCGTATTATGATTTTTATATACTTAAAGCACTGAGAAGACTGTTCATTTTAATTAAACTAGTTTTAGGCTAAGTAACTGCTAGGAAAAAGGTTAATCTCTGGGTGAGTTGGCATCGAATGACCCCAGATACATTCATTGGTTTTTACTGTTGTCTTTTTTAACATAGGGTGTGAGAAAACATTGGCTGTGCTACATGTGAAGCCAAACTCTGTGCAGAGAGCCCAAGACTTCCAGCACGAGGGCACAGTTTTATCAGCTGTTTCGTGCAGTCATGGAAACAGGGTCATCACTGGTTCTCAGGACCAGATCATACGGGTCAGTTTCAGATAATCCCATCTTTTTTTTTTTTTTGGTACACACCAACATAACATCAAAAATCTGATCTGTTTGGCTAAGTCAAGTTTGGTACAAATCTGTTTCTTGCATGTTCAATAACAACCTAATGTAATGATAATAAATAATCTAATTATAGTCAAACGACAACATTCTTCTTCCTGTATAAGGTGAGAAATCCAAATGAATGAAAAGTTATGATTTTAATTAAAGGTTTGGGGTTTAACCACTGGACAGCTGCTGGACTCTCTCAGTGGAATGGCCTCTCCTGTCACGTTTGTGTCTGTGTACAACAGTGCACTCATCACTGCCTCAACCAGCTCTAATCGCCTCAAACTGTGGCGACTAGACTACGATCCGAAACATAAAAGCCAGACGTGTATTCCAGCCAATTGCCCATTAGTTGCCATATCGAAAGATGGCAACACTGTACATTTCATCAAAGAAGACGACAGAAGGAAAGTGTTCACATGGAACTGCTATGAAGGTAAAACCCACTGGTGCATTTTAGATTTGTAGTAATTTGTGTAAATATATACATGACATTTCCTCATAAGACGCCTGAACAATTTCAGACACCTTTGTAAGCCGTTAATGCCAGCAGTCAGGGTGTTGGTGTTTCTAACAAAATGAAGCTGTTCTCATTGCAGAAGCATAAATAAAAACACTGTACTGTGATGCTACTACGATGCAGCTTTTTATTTCAAACCATTAGTAGGGCTCTGTAAAACAGATGATAAAATGTGTCCAGCATGATGAATGATGGCATGGATACTAATATGAGAATGATTAAAGGACCCATATCAGGAAAAACCACCAGTCCTTTTCTTTTTTGAAAGAAGAGACTGGTGTAATTTTGTAAACATTATTTACTAGCATTCTTTACATGTCATTCATTCCCCAGTCAGTACAGTACCTATACACTGCACTCGGCATCTCATGCGTTTCACTCATACAAATGAGTGGATAAGTGTGGGGAGGAAACAGGTAGACGAGCTCAGCTTGAGTCTGAGTGCCTGGTCCCGTGTGTCTGGCTGCTGGCCCTGGGATGAGGTGCTATCAAGGCTCTGACTGCCAGGTTTGCCCTTGAGGTGATATTTTAGACCTGATGTACTGTGACATGGGCGCTGGAACGCTACGCTACGGGTACCCCCCCCACCACCACAATGCGATTAACCAGCGTTATTTTAACATGTTATTTTTTCTGTGATTAGTTGATAAGTTGATTCATTACTATTATAGTAATATATAAAGACATTATAGTAATTTTAATAAATGCCATTATCTAATAACGAATAGATATTTATCAAATAATAGATTATTAGAACATTATATAATTTTATTAGATCATATAGTAATTACTTGATCTAATCTTATTAAGTTGCTTAATTCCTATTAATAATAATTACTTTAAATAGAAAATGCATCTAATAACTGTGTTATGTACTAATAAAAAAACATTCCTAAGTTAAGACTTCGTTTTTCATCAACAGTTCCAAACAGAGATGTTTCTGTGTTTCGCAGGCATGTCCTCTGACCCTATGGAAGTTTCTTCTGAGGTTTGTTGTATGGAGCTGGCCCAGCTGAAGCAGCTGCTGTTTTGTGGCCTACGCACTGGCACCATATTCATCTATCCTTTAGCCTTCGCCCAGGAGACGCTGTGCCTGCCCCCTCCAGAGAACCTGCCTGAGGTGCGCAGTATGGCCATCAGTCCCAGGGAGGACAGGATAGCCGTGGCCTACGAGGACAAAGTGTGCTTGTTTGAGATCACGGCCCGGGACTGTTTCCCTTGTGTGGAGGGCCCATTTGAAACATACTCTTTGTCCTTGCTGCACTCTCCAGTGTCAGCCATGGCTCTGCTGCATGACTGCAGGCTCCTATACGGCACCCTCGGCGGAGAGGTGGCCGTCTACAACTTTAAAAACGCCACAGCAGCAGAGCTGGACCACCACGGAGCTGCTATCACCTGTGTGGCCTTGAGTAACTGGGATACACACGCGCTGATCAGCTCAGAGGACTGTGTCCAGAAGCTCTGGAACTTGACCCCTCTGTTGCTGGACCATACCATGGAATACAAGGTAGAAAAGGTTAGGTTGAGTATTAGTGTCAACAGTCATTCTTTGCTTTTTATGCCATGTGTTCACTGAAGAGACAATCCATGAGCTGGTGTATAATTACCGAATATTTAGTTGATACTTTAATGTAAATTCAGCTCTATGCTAATTAAATATTATGCAAAAATGTGGACACCCCTGATCAAATGACATGTTTTGTTGACTTACCAAAGTAAGTACACAGTTCTGCATATTTTTGGTACACGTAACATATTGTTAAAATGTGCCCTTTGTTAAAATGGCATTATTTTGTCGTATTTTGTCACAATCTGTCAAATCCAGCAAATAAATGAATATTGTGCATCTTGGTGGAAGAATATCTAATATATATTTAGGTTTGATTTGTTTCCTGGAGAAGTTGTTAACGTTTAACTTTAACACATGTATCTGTTATTTTTCCTATGAACGTGACCATACTCCTAACTCCTTAAAATTAACCTCAGTCCAAAGCCTTAATCTAAAATGGTTTTCTAAATTCTAACTCTAAGATTGTTAAGAATCAACCGAGTTTTATCTGACAGTTTGTTAACAATTTGAAAGTCTGTCGATAATCTACAGGGGGCTATAGTGCACTACCCCAATAAAATGGTGCTGTAAGATGCAGTAAGGAATGTTCTTTCTAGAGATTATTAGAAAAAGCACAGTCAGTTTTTTAAATTCAGTTCTTTAAATCTGCCTCAAGACCTGAAGAGCCAATATGTCATCCAATATTATGGTTTTATCAATATCTGCAAAAAATTTTGGATGCTTAAGGAAATATTGTGATGGCAGCATCTCCTGGCTTCGAATTCCCTCCTGATGAGAAAGCATAACCACAGACAGTTGTGCCACTGTGGAGCCCATTATAAATCAGAGTCATGATAAAAGCAGAATGAGTCATCATGCTAATGAGTCAGAATATCAAATGTCATCACTGTTAGCACCCTGAAATGCACCCAAACCTAATGTTTAACAAGAGGATAATGCTGTCATACAAACTTCATCGAGTGAATTAATGAAAAATGATCAAATTAAGAGGTAAACCACAAAAACCGAAGCCATAAAGAATACTGAGTAGCTCCACTCCTTACAGTATTTCCCTACGAAGTTTCTGCTGTTATTTCAGTTTAGAAAGTGTGATAATTAAGAACTGATCAGTGCTTTTCATTCATTTCACTCTTTTATGAGAAAGCCTATTAAGCATGAAATTCAAATCTAAAATATGAATATAAAATCATGTCAACTGGCAGTTACTGAATGTTTTGACCTCTTCACCCAGTTTCAGCCACATGTCAATCAGACCCTTTGCATATACATTTGCACTGTGCATGATCACTGTTACTCTATTTCTGTTTTTGATCTTTTTGTTATCCAGGGCTTTTACTTCAAAGGAGTTGTGTGCGCAGCTTTCTCTGTAAATGATAAGTATGTCTTCACTGGATCTCAGGACAAAACCATCAAAGCGTGGGACGTCGCTACAGGTTTGGATTATATGCATTATTTTTTGTCTTAAAGTAAAGTGGCCCCTTATAGTCACGTGTGAACACAGCTCAGCACACAGTGTGAGCAATGTGAATTTCTTTCTCTGCATTTAACCCATTCACCAAGTGAAACACACCTCATTTGCCAGGTGTAGTGAGTGTTTCTGAGGAGGAGAATTACCAAACGGTACTGGACACTGGCCCTCCAGGACCAGAACTGGACACCCCTACTGTATGACATTCTGTTACATCACTGCTGTTAACTGTAGGACATGCTGTCATAGTACTGTTTTTAACAATGAAACCTACTTTTGTCCATTTGGACCGATAATAGTATGTCATACAGAGTCAAACCACATAAGCAGGTCTATTTCCTGTGCTTTGTATCTAAATGAACCCTCTGTGTACATTCTTGCTTATTTTAAAATGTACACTTGCATTTTCTCCTGCTTTTATTTTGTCTTTCTGTAAAAATGTGATTACAGGGTCTTTACTGTATATCCAGTACATCTATGAGGCGGTCATCAGAATTGTGCCCTTCAAGGACGGGTTTGTAGCCATCTCGCAGCAGGGGTCTTTCATTAAGGAGGGCTTGCGATGTCCAGACACTCTGCCTGCTGGATACAACCCTCTCCGCAACTTCAAAGCACACTACCGCGTAACTTCTCGCGAGAAGATTCTGGAACCACCTCACACTTCAATTGGAAGGGTCACAGATTATAATCCAGCTCAGTTTGCCTTCATGAGCATGCTCAGAACAAAACAGTCCAACACATGTGTCCTCCTATGAGGAACAGGCACAGTGGTGTTTTAATCTTTCATAATGGCATTACTAATAGTGTAGCGTTTCCACATAGGGCTCATTCACAAGAAATTCATTACAAAAAAGAAAGAACTCATTGGAATATAACAATTATTTTTATTTATTTATGTAGTGTCAAAGATCTTTCTCACAGCTTTTTTAACAATTTGTGCAATATGTTCATTTTAGCTTAATTTATTGTTGCACATGTGGAAGATTACCTTGCAAACAAGGGCTTGTTTTCTAATGAATTGAATTAGACTGAAAAATAAGAAATGATAGTGATTATTTATATACTGTCTAAATATTTGTTTTCTAGTAATTACTGTCTTGATATGTCAAAAATCCTATTCCACAGTAAATCACTGATTACATTGCTATTATGGCAATTAAGTTAACGCTCTACTTCAGCCCTGCTGCACTGTATGGACAAAAGTATTGGGACAAACCTGTTTTTCAGGGTTTGGGTTAGGACCCTTGCTACCAGTGAAGAGTAATCTTAATGCTTCAGCACATCAAGACATTTTGGACAACACCATGTTTCCAACTTTGTGGACACAGTTTGAGGAAAAACCTTTTCTATTCCAGCCTGACTGTGCACTGGGGCACGGAAATTGCGAGCCAGGCCTTCTCGTCCAACACCATTCAGTCTGTAGACCATATAAATGCTCTGCAGAATGAATGCACACAAATTCCCACAGAAACGCCAAAATCTTGTGGAAAGCCTTTCAAGAAGAGTGGAAGCTATTACAGCTGCAAATGGGGACCAACTCTAAATTTGAAAGGAATGTTTGAAAGAAATGTTATTAAAGTCTGTTGGTGTAATGGTCAGGTGTCCCAGTACTTTTATCCTTATGGTGTATGTAACAGTGACATGCAGCAGTCATGTGTTGTCTTGACTGATTATGTCCATTAATTTAACAGTCAGTTTACTTTTTGCTGGTAAGTATCATTATAGATGTGTGTAGTGTCTGCCATAATTTAAGGCATGTTCATGCTAAGGTTATGTTAAAGTAATGTAGCAGGTTAGTGTTACCCAATGTTATGCATTGTGTTCATTATAAATTAATGCGACACTTTGTAAAGTAATGTGTTTAGAATTCATCATCTCTTGTTTGCTCTAGCGACTGGTTTCTTCCTCTGCCACTGAACTCTCTGGATTTGACCAAGCTGTACAGCTGCCAATACAATCATCAATATCTGAAAGTGGGATAAAAATCACACTATTAGATAAATAAGTTCATAGTTATCAGTGCTTATACATCATTACAGATTACATTATAGATTGCTGTGTTACAATTTTTAGTAAGAGATGTCAAATCTAAGATTAAATAAACATTCTGCATAGTCTGACACATTATCTGTTCTCTGGCTTTCTGTTGTTGACCCTGTGGTGCATCCCAGTCACTGCAAGACAGAATGGCTTAAAGGGACCAAATCATGGTTGTGATGTCATAACCATGAGCACATCTATATACAACACTATAGCAGAGTTATTGGAGCAGAAGTTTTGCAGAGAAACACTAGATAAGGCAAAATACAGACTGTCCATTCAGAACAGAGGTCATTTACATATGCAGTCAGAGCCCCTGGTAGAATTTTCTAAGTTTTCAAAGTATAAATAAGTACACATTCTCTACAGAGCACAAACATAAACATAACATTTTCTGCTAATTTTGCAGGACACTTTCTCATTTTATTTTTAAATTTTGTAAGTATTTTTAAATTGTATTTTTTCCAATATGTCAAATTCAGCAAAGAAACAGTAACACTGACATGTATAGAAATGTGTTCTGTAAAGAATCTCTACTTATTTTCACATAGAAAATCAACAAAAAAAGTTGTGACCAGGGATTTGCAAACATTTGCACTTGAATGTATTATTCTTACAGGGACAGCTGTTTAATTTTAAGAGGCAGAGACTAGATTGGAAAATAGTACAAATTAGGTCTGCCTATTTTTTTGTACATTAAACCACACAGATGTTGGAAGTGAACTTTTTTACCTCCAGCAAAATATGCAAAAGAATAAATGAAAGGTATTAAGGAATACACTTCCCACCTCCAGACACAGTAAGCCGATGCTCATCCCTCCCACCAGCAGCAGGTTCTGTTTCCCCCACAGCACGATTTTATTCAGGCAGCCGTCGGTGTAGATGTGTGCAATGAGGGAAGATTTCTGTTTTTTCTGGGTCTCATAGCCACACATGGAGTTGAACACAGTCTGACAACAAATTCAGAAAACCTGATTATTTATTGCCTAATTTTATATATATATATATATATATATAAATATATATATATATATGCTGAATGTCCCGAAGAATACAGAGACCCCCTAATTAGTGAATTAATCTGCATTAACCATTGCTGGCACAGCTGTTCATCAAATCATAGAAAAGCACTGATGGCAGAACGGGATATTCCGGAGCAGCCGCACATTAGGGGACCGGGGGCAGCTGGTTCCCTTGAGCAAGGTACCGTCCCCACTCTGCTCCCTGGGCGCTGTGTTCCTGGCTGCCTGCTGTTCACTTGGTGAATGGGTTAAATACAGAGAAATGTTTTTTTGTTGTTCACACTGTGTGCTGTGGTGTGTTCACGTATGACAAACGGTCATTTTACACCCATAAGCTCATCATGCCCTGTGCCATGTGTCAGCTAGAGTAGAATAAAGCCCCCCGCCGTTGGGCTGGAACTGCATTTTCCAGAGTGATGGAGCTCTGTCTAGTCATTTGAGATGAGCTGGACCTGCGTTTGTGACCCAGAACTAATCATCCATTAGTAGGCTGGTTGCTTGTAGGCTGTTACTGCAGTAAATGAGGGACACATTCCCTTTAATAGCCTTGGACATACAGCATATTTCAGAGGTATGATGTTTTATCATTTTTGGACATACAGCAAATCTCAGGAATGTTTTTATCAGAATATTGACGGTTATACAAATGACATGAATTTCTCTGCTTTAAACTGCTGAACGTTTATATATATTTCACTTCATGTTTATGTTTGATCTGTCTGTTGTCTGACCTCATTTTGGTGTCGAACGCAGCAGGAGAAGGGCACGCCACAGGCCTCCAGGCTGGGGTTTTTGTCAGAGCAGTTGAAATAGGCATTCTGAGACCAGTCTGTGTAACCATCCACTCCACAACACAGGAACTGCAGCAGAAAAGCAATGATACTCCATTAGATACAACCTGAACAACTAATCAGAACAAAAGTGAAAAATTAAGACCATAAACATTCTCAACAGTTTAACTTGAAAAAGTACGTAAACCCGGTCGACTTGAAATTACTGCACTAATAAATGTTAAACATAAGCCATTGTTCTGTAATTTACTGTGTAATCTCTGAATTTTAAACTGACCAGGCTAACTTTTTCTACAAGCAAGTGTCCCCAGACAGTTTTTCTGAAATGCTTTGACCTTTTTCTGCACAAAGTCGATGACATTTTCTAAATCCATGTCCTCTCGATAGAGTACAATGCCCTTCTTCATTAACAAATCAGTCCTCTCCAAAACCTAGGAGGCAGAAACATACTGGATAATGAAGTTGTGTGTATGTCAAATGATTAATATAATAATTTTCAAAATAATAATTTATCCAAAAAGAATCATTTGCTTTGTTTTAGAATTAACAGTATGTTAATATCTACCATGTCTGAGAAGATGAATCCCAGAGCAGCAGCAGTGAATTGCAGCAGCAGAATGATTACTAAAATTCCTAAAAACTGAAAACAGAATAGAACAATCATTAATTGAATTTAATTATGGGCATTTTAAATAACACATGATGGGCATTAAAATAAATAAATAAATTATATATATATATATATATATATATATATATATATACACTACCGGTCAAAACTTTTAGAGCTTTTTTTTTTAAAGCTTTTTTAAAATTGAAATTCAAACAAGTCCGATGAATAGCATGAAATGGTACAAAGGACAGTGCTGAACTGCGAGAGGTTTAAAATGGTGAGGTTTCCCAGAAGTGGGAAATAATTCTGGAGCTCCATGCAGGACCTCTGGTCTGTATTCCAGCAGCTTCACTCCTGATTCAGTTTCTGATGGATGAAACAGAGTCACACATGCACACACACTGC
>JBBPCX010067847.1:0-12812 GCA_037974365.1 Hydrocynus forskahlii | reverse complement strand
CCCACTTTCACACGGATCAGCACCTCCGCCTCTGAGTACAGCTGATGGTGATGTCCGGGCCTCGTGCGCCAGGCGGCAGTTACCAAGGCAATAAGACAATAAGACACCTGAATGTAATGAACCTCCACTGCTCAGCGCAGCCCTAAACACAAATAAGCAGCACAAGGCTCGGACATCACACCCAGCTGTTCTCAGAGGCGGAAGGTTTGAAAGTAGCCAATCCAAGAATGTTATTTATTTCTTCTTGCTGCTGATTGGCTGCTGTTCTGTGACTGCAGTCCAGAATTTCCCCCGTGGAGCATCTCAAGTGTTCTCGTGTTTTGTTCTTCTTAAAACCTTGTATTTATATTACTGTAAATTAGATTAATTTATTACTGTATTTACCTGCTTATACCAAAGAAAACAACAGTGTGTACCAAAGAAAATGCCCATGAATAATTTGTGGAAACAAGTGATCGAAGCTGAGCTAAAGCCAAGCTAAAGCTAAGTCCAAAATTATTCTATGTCCCAAACTTCAAAATTATTCTGTCCCAAACTTCTTCTAAGTCCAAAAATCAAACAGAGTCAGATGCGATGTTGCTGATTTATTCAAGGTCACAGCAAAAGGCCCATGAGAGCTGCACTTCTTCCAGTCCTCTCTCGCACGCTCTGCTCTCTCCCTCTGTGCATGTGTTTCTATACATCTTCAGTATTCATACATTCATTTTTTTTAACACTCCCCACAGTGTTGTTTAGGACCACCTGCTTTTTTTACCCAATAAAAGCCAATCTCCTTCAGCTTTGTCTTGACTATATAAAATATTGGGAGTTTCCTTCACCTGATTTGCTTATTGTTTCAACCAATTATTACAGATTATGTCACCTTCTGATTCATATTTCAGTGACATCTCCAGTTCTTCCTTGACCAATGAAGTTTATCACTCTTTTGAGTAACTCCCTTTCTAATGGCTCTCTGGACATGTGCCTTATCTGATTCTGCTTACTTCCCCCTTTCTTGGCATCCGGACACCTGTGCATTATGTCATCATCATGGCCATTTTACGCTTATAAGTTTACGGCCATCTTCTATTCTTGCCCTGACAGTTCAATTAGAGTTCAACTGGGCACCTTACAGGTTATCTGAGTCCAAACTCTGCACCTGGTTAGAGCCCTCCCTTCCCCTATCCAGCTTCTGAGGGAGATAGTTCACTGAATTCAAACTGCTTATATAGGGACTTTTGGTCTGATAAACCAACTGTGGAGGATTTTACATTTAAACCCATATAATTATGCCAAGCCAATCACCGTGGATCAGTAAAATACTTCTTCACATCCCCCCTTTCTGACTGCTAAGTCAGATAAAGCTAATACTGAATGCTAATAAACATTAAAAATATAAATGCGTACATAAAAATAAACTGGAAAAAGAAACATGCATAGATATGATAAAGAAAACTGAATATTGTGTCTTTCGTTACATGCAATAATCATAAAAATAATTGGTAACCTTGGCCAATCTGGTAACCTTGGCCAATGTGGTAACGCCATTGGTGCTTGGATTCAGCAGCACCCATCATGGTCAGAGGATACCTTACAACTTCAAAAGATAATAATAGAAACTACAAACATGTGAACTACTTAAAATTCAGAACCAACAGGTGGATGGATATATCAGGTGCTGATTCATAATTAATACTCTTGTGCTCATCAAACGGTTATACTTAATAAGAAAGAACCTCTAACAGGTAGGATACATAGATTTACCCATAAATTCCTCTAATTTATGGCAGTGTAAATGCTCATATGGAAAATGAAAAAAGAATAACTGAAAATATATTGAAACTAAAACCTAAAGGCTATTTGGAGTACTACTAAAAAATACTGATATGGAAGCATGCAAAATAGGTTGATGCTTTGAGAACATACCCAAGTGTACTGTAAGTAATTTTACTGCTCTTTCTACTGGCATTAGTTTAGCTGTACCTAGAAGAATACTGTGATCAATTAAACATTGAGTTTTGATACCAATTTGCCCTGTGACATTACACTCAGTTGTTGTTAGCCATACTTCAAAACCCTGTTTCTCATTATAGTAAGGAATTACTCCAGGCCCATTAGTCAGGTTACCAGTGTAAGTAAATGAAAAGCATTGTTCTAGTGGACCACCTCCTGCCGCAAGTGTAACTGCAGCCAGAGCTCAGTCAGTAATTTGCATTGTCTGTCCCTTTTTTTTTGCCAGCTGTCATGTTTGCAATACCCGAAACATCACAGTCAATCAGGTTATAACTGATGGTATGGTGATCCCAAACCAGGATTGAAGTTGGTGAGGTCTGGTTGCTCAGGGCACCCCTGATGGCCCATACCTGGTTCATCAAAGAAAAAAATAATCCAAAAACTCAAAAGCAACAAATCATCAATAACAGACACTCGATGGTCAGCAACACCTGCTTCTGTCCCTTCTTCTTGCGTGTGCTGTTCGGAGTTGGTTCGCTGACTGTTGCCGTAGGTGTGGGCTGAATGCTGTCACAGATTGGCACTGGGAGAACGGCACCGGATGGTTCTGCTGGATCTGAGATGGGGAGTAGTCGATCTGTCTGCGAGCTCGTGGTGAGCTCCTCCCGATCCTCTGTCTCCTCCTCCTGTTCTCCTGCCACCTCTGGAGCCCTTCTGCGTGTTGACGCTGTGCCCTCCTGGTACCCTGGCAAGGCGTCCTCTCTTTCTCCTCCGTCTTGTCTATCTGAAGGGTCACCATGATCGGAACCTGCATCAGCTCCCTCTCCCTTGGCAGGGATCTCCTCATTGCCTCCATCGTGACCTTCTCCTGTCGGGTTCATCCTCTCCATCATCTGGCTCTGCTCTAGGCAATAGATTTCTAGGGACTCTGGTACATGATGATACCAAGTAGTAATGTTTTTCGACTTGTATTGCTGTGGGTGTCACTCTTACCACCTTATGAGGACCACTTCATCTCGGTTCATTCCACCTTCTTTTGAACATTATGATGTATACCTGATCTCCAGGTCTCGATGGATTATCTGGCTCTTCCTCTGACTCTGGAACAAGCCTCTGTTCCTGTTGATAGATAGCTTCATGGTATACCAGTTAGTTGCCTCATATATGCCCTTAATTCAACTTCCAACCCTGATAGGGTTCCCTTGAATGTGGTATATGCATATCCATCACCACTTCTTCCCTTGAGCAATGATCCAAGTCATGCGTGTTAGTGATTAGTATAGTGTACCTGGAGCAATTAACAACCCCTCATGGTTTCTCTATAACCCATTGGTGTCTTGTTTCACCCCTATGGCTATTTCACATGGTTTTCTGATACACTCTTGCCAATCCTTGTATATTTACTAAGTCTTCAAGAGTGGTTATAGGCTCTAGAGGAGTCACTACAGGAGTCATTACAGGAACTTCACGCTTTGATGCCGTCTTGGCTGCCTCGTTAGTGAAATTATTTCCTTTTATTACATAGTCATTCCCTTTTTCTTTATTTATATATGCTTGGCATTTAATTATTGCTTAAATGTCTCAGCAACATCATCACATTCATTAGATCCAATCTTTTTCTTTTTCTAAATGCTGTATCAGAGTACCATCAGCCTTTTAAAATCCTCACTGTTTCCACACTGCTCCAAACAAATGTGTAACTCCATGAGCATAAGCTGAATTGGTAAAAACATTAACACACTTTCCTTTTACTAGCCTCTGGTTGGGGACAGTGTTCCCTTTTTACTTTTTAACTACTGCATAGCCTGTATGGTCTCCCAAATGTTCTTCTGAAGCAAAATTAATCTATAAAATAAATAATTTCTGTCTCTATGATCGGTGTGGACTCTAGATCAGGTCTGAGCCTTGAAAAAGGCTAGAGACTCAGCAACACAAACGTGGTTTTCCTTCAAAGTGAAATGGCAAGCATTCTGCTGGATTTACTGTTGTGCACTTTTTAAGAGTCACATTTGGATAGGAACGAATACTGTAAGCTTCTTGCTTTTGTCAGAACAAATCTACTATCTTCAATTAACTCTATGATTTTATGATTAGAGTAAATGGTTACTGGGTACCCCATTGTTAATACTGAAGCTTTTTCATAGCCGTAATGTACTGCTGCTAACCCCTGACAGCATGGTGGCCATCCCTGAGCCACTCCATCTAATTTAGTACTGTAATGTACTATGGGCTGCTTCTTGTCACATGCGTAGGTCAGGGTTCACATCAAGGTCACAGGAAATGAACGTGTCACCCAGTATATAAATAGGAAACGGGTTTAGTTCCATTGCTCATTCATTGAGTCTCAACCTTCGCCCTGCCGTCTCTACTCAGGATTTTACATGAGTACTCACTTATCTGTGCATGATTGTGAACGTAGGTTCCGGTGGGAATCTAACTCTGTTGCAGAGCATTCATAGATCAACGTGCATGATTAAACCAGCCCTCTCGCTTCTTTCCGCGCTTGGGCTCTTCCATCACGCTACACGGGCGTACTCAACTGGAAAAGGTACGTTCGTGTTCTCTCCATCTGTGACAGAATGAACGAGCCAGCTAAGGTGAGCTCAGCGGAATGGGCCGCGCTGGTGACATTGGTGAATGACAAGGAGAGGAGATAGATCTACTTAAGCAGGATGGGCTGGATTAAAACAACAGGTCGCCTTCCTGCAGCAGACTCACTCCGAAACTCCTGTCGTGGCACCTCCATTCCAGCCAGCCGCTCCGAGTCCCTCTTCATCTTCTACCCCACGCATCTTACCTAAATTATCAATCCCGGAGAAATGGAATGGTGTAGACAGGAAGTGTGAGGTCTTTTTAACCAACCTGGCTCTTGTTTTTGAGTTTCAGCCTGAGAGGTACCCGTCAGACCAAAGCAGGGTCGCACTTCTCATCTCCCTCCTCACGGGGCAGGCAGCTGAGTGGGCAGCGGCAGTTTTGAAGTCCAACTCCGATGACTGCTACAGCTACTCCGGATTCTCCAACATGCTCAAAGCTGCCTTCCAGCATCCTGACAGTGAGGTGGAGGTGGCGTCCAAACTTTTCCATCTGGGGCAGGGAGACCGTCCGGTGAGTAAATACACCGCAAAGTTTTGCACCCTCGCCGTGCAGACGGGGTGGGGCGACTCCGCACTCCAGACGGCCTTTTACGAGGGGCTGGCCACTCCTATTAAGGACCAACTGTTGGGACGGGAGTTCTCCGACACGTTCAAAGGCATGATCCAGCTGTGCATGTGCATCGACCAGCGCAAGAGCTCTCATCCCAAGCCGGCTTCTCATACCCTGCCGCCCACACCATTAACCGTGCCATTTAAAATGCCTACCAGCTCCCTGGATCCTCCACCTCCATCAGATGCCCACTCAGGAGCCAGAGCCAGGGAACCCATGCAATTAGGGCACGCTTCCTTGAACCCGGCGGAGCGAGCTCGTCGCTATTGCGTGGGGCTGTGCGCATACTGCACATCACCGGACCATCACCGTGACATCTGTCCGCTCCGTCTGGGAAACGGTCAGGCCCAGTGAAGAAGGGGAGGTCTTCGCCTGGGGTGTCCATCTCAGCCTCCTTTACACTGACCATTTCCCGCTTTACGGTTCAAGCAAACATCCAGCTCAGCCACAAACAGGTCAGAGCCACCGCTTTTGTGGATTCAGGAGCAGCTGGCAACTTTATTGACCATGATTATGCTGTTCAGCTGGGTGTGAGCATTGAAGCGTTATTCCAGCCGTTAAAAATCACAGCCGTTGACGGTCGACCCCTCTACCACAGCCCCATCACTTCCATCACTGAACCCCTTCACGTTATTATCGATGATCACCATGAGAAGCTGCCGTTCCTCGTCACACGTCTCACTTCGCCTCCTCTCATTTTGGGCTACCCATGGCTTCTCAAACACGATCCCCTTATTTCTTGGAGCCAACACAAAATTCTTCAATGGGGGGAGCTTTGTCTCGCGATGGCGACTGAGATGTGCTCTGGGGAGCCCCCTGTCCCCGATGTTGACGCCAACGCCATTCCAGTTCCCTACAGAGACCTGATGGAGGTCTTCAGCAAGCATAGGGCCATCCAGCTCCCTCCTCATCTGCCCTACGACCTGGAGATCCAGCTCCAACCAGGCACCGTGCCACCCCGCGGCCGGCTGTATGCCCTTTCTAAGGACGAACAAACGGCCATGGAAGAGTATGTGGCTGAAGGACTCTCCATCCTTCATCCTCTCCTGTGGCCGCGGGGTTCTTCTTCGTCAAGAAGAAGGACGGAAGCCTCCGTCCCTGCGTTGACTATTGGGGGCTTAACAAGATCACGGTGAAGAACCGTCATCCACTCCCGCTTACCAACACTGCCCTGGACGCCCTCTCTGGTGCTTCCATCTTTACAAAATTGGACCTCAGGAGCGCTTACAATCTCGCTCGCATCAGGGAGGGCGACGAGTGGAAGACGGCCTTCATCACTCCCACTAGTTATTATGAAATGCTGGTAATGCCTTTTGGTTTGTGCAAAAGTCTGGCAGCCTTTCAACAGTTTATTAATGATGTTCTCCAGGACATGCTGGGCCGGTGGGCTTTCGCCTACCTGGATGATATTCTCATTTACTCCAGGACCGAAGAGGAGCACATCCAGCATGTCCAAACAGTACGAAAGAGGTTGCTGGCCCACCGACTGTTCTGTAAGTTGGAAAAATGCGCTTTCCATCAGCGTTCCACCACGTTCTTTGGTTTCGTAATATCTCCTCAGAAGCTGGATGCTGTGTGAAACTGGCCTCTACCCACTTCGCTTAAACAGCTCCAGCATTTTCTGGGGTTTGCAAATTTCTATAGACGCTTTATCCAGGGTTTCAGTTCAGTCGCGGCACCTCTGACTGCCCTCACCAGACCAAATCTCCATTTCAACTCACTCCTGAAGCCACTCATGCCTTCCACCAGTTATGTTCACGTTTCACCTCTGCACCCATTCTTATTCATCCGGACGTTGCAAAACCATTCGTTGTGGAGGTGGACGCTTCTAATGTGGGTGTAGGAGCCGTTCTCTCCCAACATGGTCCAGACCAGAAGCTGCACCCGTGTTGTTTCTTTTCCAGAAAATTCACTCCCACTCAGCAGCATTACGGGGTAGGGGACCGTGAACTGTTGGCCATCAAGTGGGCTCTGGAGGAATGGCATCACTGGCTTCAGGGTGGCCGTGATCCATTCCTGGTTTGGACCGACCACCAAAATCTAATAGGCCTCCAGCAGGCGAAACAACTGAATCCTTGTCAGGCACGGTGGGCACAGTTCTTCGAACAGTTTAATTTCACTATCTCTTATCATCCGGGGTCGAAGAACGCTAGGCCTGACGCTCTTTCGCAAGTGTATCAGGAGGAAAATCCCCGGACGGACCCAGTGCCTATAATACCATCTGAAGTAGTTGTTTCGCCTCTCCAGTGGGAGATAGAAGATCGTGTCTGCCAGGGGCAGACCTTGGAGCCCCCTTCTGCAGCCACTCCGCCTGGACGACTTTTCGTGCCCTCTGGGTTACAGTCAGAGACGCTCCAGTGGGCTCATTCATCCACCATCGCTGGCCACCCAGGGGTCAATTGAACCCTCTCCCTCCTCCAAAGGGCCTTCTGGTGGCCTCTGATGGCCTCTGATGTCCAAGAATTCATCTAGGCATGCGCGGTGTGCGCCAGGGCGATGACCACTAACAACCCCAGCTCAGGTGAACTCCAGTCTCTCCCTGTGTCACGACGACCCTGGACACACATCGCGCTGGATTTTGTCACCGGCCTGCCGGAGTCAGACGGCAAGAACACCATCCTCACGATAGTGGACCGATTCTCCAAGGCCGTGCACCTGGTGGCACTTCCGGGGCTCCCCTCAGCGAAGACCACCGCGGAACTAGTTCTCGAGCACGTAGTCCGTTTGCATAGGTTCCCCACGGACATCGTCTCGGACAGAGGGCCCCAGTTCGCAGCCAGGTTCTGGAAGGCCTTCTTTCGTCTGATCGAGGCCACCTGCAGTCTCTCTTCTGGATATCATCCCCAGACTAACGGTCAGACGGAGCGGACCAACCAACAACTGGAGTGCTTCCTGAGATGTATTTTTGTGGATCGTCAGCGCTCCTGGGCTCGCAACCTCATCTGGGCAGAGTTGTCCCATAACCTCCTCACCTCCTCCGCTACAGGACTAAGCCCTTTTCAGGTATGCTACGGGTTCCAGCCTCGCAGGTGTCAGCGGCTTTGGCACCAAGCCAGAGAAGCCATCCAGAAGGCGAACTGCCGGTATGTCCATCAGCACCCTCCGGGACGCTTGTACCATGTAGGTGACAGGGTCTGGCTCTCCACCAGGAACCTTCGACTCCACACTGAATCATCCAAGTTGTCTCCCTGATTCATTGGACCCTACCGCATCACTCACCGGATAAACCCTGTCACCTTCCGGCTCCAGCTGCCTGCCTCTCTCCAGACTCACCCCGTGTTCCACTCATCACACTTCAAACCCTTCGTCACGTCTCCCTTGGTTCCTGCTGCTCCGGACCCACTGCTGCCTCGGATCATTGACGGTGGTCCTGCGTACACTGTCCGGCGGATCCTTGACTCATGACGCTGGGTCCATGGCACTCAGTACCTCGTCGTCTGGGAAGGCTATGGCCTGGAGGAGCGGTCTTGGGTTCCCGGGAGGTTCAACTCTCATCCAGGACTACCATCGTAGGGTATCCTTCCAACCTGGGCCGTCTAGAGCCGGTCCTGGAGGGGGGGGTACTGTCACATGCACAGGTCAGGGTTCATGTCAAGGTCACAGGAAATGAACATGAATAATTAGTAATGTACTAACAATCATGTATTGTTTGACAACTTATTGTCAGTGGATTCCCAGACAGTGTTCCCTGTCCTAGTCAGCAAATTCTGTAAGAAAAGAGAGGGAGAGATAGAAATAATCACTTAGCAGTTAACATGATGTGTACATAAATGTTTAGGGGAGAGAGAGAAAAGGGAAGAGAGAGAAAACAAACAAACAAACAAACAAACAAACAAAAAAACTTACCAGACAATTTTCCAGGGATTTTCAAAATCATTCAGTTCTGCAAGTCAAAAAACATAAATGTTCAAATTGTCGTCGTCTTGCTCCTCTTGGCAAACTGCTTTGACGTACATTAGCGCCACAGTACCAGGCAACAGGAAACAGATTTCAAATATGAGTGTGGAATCACATTATCTACCTGATTGGACACGAACTCAGCCAATCAAATTTATGAGAGTAAAAATACTGAGAGCAAAAATCGTTCATTAATAATAATCAAGGTTAAATGTTTAATTAATTGTGATTTTTATTTGAGGTTATATTACCCTGCATTAATTAACACAACACAAATCTGTCTAGTGAAGGTGACAGTGTAATTCTATAGTCGCACACTATTGTGTATTTAGATGCTTAGAAATTTACCTCTGCATGAATTCCAATGTTAGCGATGCATCTTTTGGGTATTTTATGTTCAAAACATAAAACAGACAAAACATGAAGCTCAGGGCTACCAAAGAGCTGCTGATGTGCTCATTGACAACCGCCTCGTCAGCAAAGATCCTGAATCTGTCTTCACCTAAAATATTACAAAAGTTTATTTCAATACACTGTAGTGGATGTAAACATGTGTTCAGCGATTTCAATATAAACTCTATTAATTCCTAACAGCGTTGGTTAAGTAGACAATGGAGTAGACAAAATGTACTACTTCTAAAGTTATAGACGAGGCTAGGAACATTTCAGTCAATGGAAAATTTTAAATGCTGAAGATTTTTTTATGTGTGACAGAGGTCGTAATACTTCAGTTATATTTCACTGAACTGACCACAACGCTTAATATGATGAACAAATATGGCAGTATTAGTCAGGATTACGAACCCATTATGAGGACACAATGGGGTTGTTGGGATGGTTGGAATAATTCCAGTAGAGTCATGAAGAAGAATACAAAAAGAAAGCTCATCAGTAGAATATTACAATAGATATTACTAAATATACATTTAAGTATCTCAGGTGAAATTTCTTAATTTAATTGCACTTCTGTGGGTGTTCTGCAAGTCAAAAAACATAAAATATGAAAAATGACCTACCTTGTTTTGGATGATAAGTATTTCTGGACATTCCTTGAAATGTTTTGCAATACATAAGATGAGCTGCAGTGGTTGTTCAATGGACTCTTTTGCTGCCCCCTTCATCTTAAGGAAGTCCTTTATTGTTTTCCCTTTTCTGGAGATTTCCTCCTCAAGTTTCTTTTGTACAGGGAAACCAAGAAGAGCGTTGGTGTCGTCAAATAGATGGACCACCTCAAAAAGGTATGGCCACTCCTCTAGTAATACGTTCACATAGCTTCCTTGATTGAGTGTAGAGCGCTGGATGGCATATGTTTCTTTCGTCAGTTTCTTGACACACTTCTCTGGAAGGTTGTTGTTCTTGAAAGCATTTTTCAGCTCACCTTTTTTGTCTTCAAGTTAATCCAAACTGCATTCTAATACAGGCTGCCACTCAACACACCCATAGCAGTCAGAATACCTGCTTTCCTTTCCTCCTTGTCTACCTTCAGCATCTGCAGGCCTCTTTGTTGGCTTGTCGGTTAAAGGCCTCCGCTCTGTTTTCCAGTTGTACAAAGAGGGAATCATATCCAGTTCCAAATACTTTTGTTTCACCTAATGCCCGGTCTTGTAACAAGCATGGGTATTTCTCAACAATTTCCTTTGCAAATAACAGCAGCTTTGCTCTTCCAGGTCTGGCATTCTCTTTACTTAAAAGATCATCAGTAACTATTTGCACCATTTGTTTTCTTTCTGCTGGACTTGGTCTTTTCTTCTCTGCTGCAGACTGCATAAGCTGATTGGGAAATCTGTGCCATGGAAGGCCATAAACCTCATTATACTGAGAACTTGTTGTTGGTCTGGGAGGTGGAGAAGGAGGTAAAGAAGGTGAAGGAGACTCTGGAAGAACAGGTGGAGCTTCTTGAGCAGCTAGGTCACAAAACACATAGAAAAGGGGATTAAAGGACATCACCACAACAGAAATGAAAGTATTAAAACCATGAAGATCATTTATGAATGTTACAGACTCATTCAAAGTTCTGGCTCTCACTATGTGTAAACATAAACAGACAAATAATTTCAGTGTGCACCTGATACACCCATTATTGGTGAAACTACAATTTAGTGTTTTTAAAATCATACCTGTATTAAACGAGTGCATTAATCTTCTACACTGAATCGGTGGCAAAATTCCATGAACATCTTCAGCTTTGACAAAAATTAGATCCTCTAAACAGTTCACTCCTATCTCTTCCAACTTTTCTAGGAGAGAGTCCAGTTGATCCTCCTAGATTGACGACAGGGCTTTCTTCACTAATTGCTTGATGTTGTCCATAGCATCATATGTTTCAAAGGAATCTTGCACCTCTGGGGTATGATGAAAGTGGAAAAAAATCTTTAAGTTCACTGTGATTTTTACAAACAGTCTAATTGGAAATGTCTCTCTCTACTTCACAGACACCAAGCTCAGGTGCCAATTTGGCCGTTTTTTCATGCAACACAAACAGGACTGTTGCTTTACATTTTACGACAATACAAATGATCTGACCCAAGTGCAACTGTCTTTTGGAATACCCCAATGACACTAGCTTCCCATTTGCATATAAAGTGCCTCGGACCATGACTTTATCTGTCACCACAGAGTTGACAGGCCCAAGCCCAGCGTTCAGAACTGCGTTCTTTATACACCAAGTTCAGGTGCCAATTTGGCCGTTTTTTCATGCAACACAAACAGGACTGTTGCCTTACATTTTACGACAATACAAATGATCTGACCCAAGTGCAGCAGTCTTTTGGAATACCCCAATGACACTAGCTTCCCATTTGCATATAAAGTGCCTCGGACCATGACTTCATCTGTCACCACAGAGTTGACAGGCCCAAGCCCAGCGTTCAGAACTGCGTTCTTTATACTCTCTTCAAAAAGCATACTTGAAATCACACATAGCACAAATGGACGTCATGTTTGCCCATCTGTTTGAGGTTACAAGAAATATACCAATTATAACTGCTTGCAGTCACAGCTAAGTTAACCAGCAAAACCAAAATGGATTACCCATCCATTCTATGACAAGCTGCGTTGATCCTGACGGGAGTTTGGCGTGCGAGCCAATTCAAACAGAACGCGCGAGGAAACAAGCAGCCTTACAGGCTACTGTAAAAAATAGTAATACTATAACAAATGTTGATACCGAATAAGCAGAACTCACTTCAAAAACATTATCTTTTCATTTGCATTATCTACGCAGATTAAATAGTTTGTAAAGTATTATTTAAAGTTAGTCGACGTCATGCTGATCAAAACTAACTTTAGCCGAATCGGATGAACGTGCTAACTAGAAGACGTTCGCCAGAATACACGAATGTTTGTTCAAGATATGAATAAGATTAACTAATACCTAATGAAAACTACTGAGATGAATGATATAAAAGAAAAAACCCCACAAATTTTAACCCAGAGTCTTCTTAAGACCTGCCTTGAAACCAATGCAAGAAAATGGCGCCCGAGAGGTTGTTCAAATTCAGTACCCAGAAATCAATGCGAAACGGAAAATAAAGGAAAAGTCCCGTGAACATTGTTTAAGGGTACGGTTCCGTAATTATCTTACAGTACATTGTCCTGTATAATTACGGGTATTTTTTACAGTGTACATGCAAATATATACACACACATGTATATATATATATATATATATATATATATATATATGCTGACGGGATTCTGCGCCAGCCAAAAAGGTTCTGCATGGGGGAAAAAAAAAATCATTGACGCCTGTGATGGTCCTGGGTGTGGGGGTGTTGTGT